>JABUQX010061566.1:0-12020 GCA_015478945.1 Trachelipus rathkii
GGTGGGAGATTGGATTGAAGGCTGTTTTTTGACCTACGAAGTCAGCAATATAGGGAGTAGACGAGCAGATAACAGTAACCGCTCGGAGTCCTTCGGGATTGGGGGAAGGGTTCTACTAATGAGTTGTGTCAGTGGCTTGGACATCGCGGAGACGGGGAGGATAAGCCAATTGTAGCATAGATTGCCTTTTTGATCTTGTAGGATATTTGTCTCTTTGAGCTGGTGTATGGCATCTCCTGCCCACATTATGCATACTTCAAAAAATTCCCATTCAAACAAAGTAAGACGGGCATTTATGGAAAGAGGCACTGTGGGTCCCTCCTGCCAGTTTCTTGGTAGAATGGTGTGTTTCTTTCAGTTAGGAATGTAAAATCTTCTCCACAAGACGCATATATCATTCGGTCCCCTACAGTATTTTCAGGGATGACCAAACCGCTAGCATTTAAAGCAAACGTTTGGGTCGGGAAGAAACGTACGAACACTGTAGCTTGTAAACCCAATTTTCACCTTAGTGGGCGGAAAAGGGGTGTTAAAGGTCAGCAGTAAACGAGGATTTGGGGTATCAGGCGAGTCCTGACATAGGGGAAACCTGCAAACGTTAGTAACAGGAAATCTTTTCTGCTGTAGATTTCTTAGGATAACAGTAATATATTCAACTTTCTGTTCTAAAGAGTAAATAGTGCCTTTGGATATGTTTCTTATTTCATCAGGAGTGGGAATAAGAGGGATGTTTCCGAGAGAAGTTAAGGATGACAAGATTGAACTTTGATTCCGGGTAGTAGCTTGAACGAGAAGGAACCCATTCCTCATTAACGTGAACTGGAGGGTCTTCAACTTCTAAAGCTTTTTCAAGTGCATCACTAAGAATGATGGTTCTTTGCCCAGTAAGAGCTTGGAGGTGGTGGATTGCAATAAGTAATACATCGGGAATATTGTGTCAGCTGGCAGTCTTGGAGGGAGGACAGCATATGGAGTGAACAATTGAGAACGACTAGGACGGGCGGGCGTCTTTTCGGGGTCGCCCCGACCGTTTGGGCACCTGGGATGTCGAGGGCGTGCCAGGCGACTGATCGCTGGGGATAGACAGAGGCCTTCCAGGTGAAGTGGAGGGAATTACGGCATTAATATTTGAAGTGCAATTCAGAAGAGTAAGTCCATTAATCGGTGCGGGTTCGGTAATCGTTAAATCCATTAATTTCCGAGGCGAATTAAGGTTTTCCATGGTATATTAAATCAAAGGGGTCCCCCATCATGGGTGTTGAGCCCTATGAGGTTTGCATCCGGACCACCGCATTAAACGGCAAAGAATCTTTTATTATAGATGTTCCAGAGGGGTCAGGGAAAAAGATCCAAACCTGGTGCTAGGTCGTGTGCACCGAATCACGAACGGGTGATGTGCGGCTCACACCCTTTCAGCACAGATGACGCCAGGTGCCCCTCCCATAAGGAAGGGTGTCATCGGCGTTCATTTACCTCTGGCAAAAAAAAATAAAAAATAATACATAAAATTGTGGTGGAAGTGAATTGAAAAAAAATTTAATCTGAAAAATAGGGGAAAGGATGAAAACAAAGATTACATATGTCACAAATGCAAATGCACGAATGCACAACAAATGCACAGCAAATGCACATACTAGTGCCAGGGCCAGAGGGATGCACGAGGTGCCCCTAGGATTGGTTCTTATTACTATGCCATGCCTCTAGGTTATATACCAAGAATATAAAAACTACAAAAAAATAAATAAACCAGAGATATATATATATATATATATATATATATATATATATAT
This sequence comes from Trachelipus rathkii, assembly GCA_015478945.1. Taxonomy (NCBI): domain Eukaryota; kingdom Metazoa; phylum Arthropoda; class Malacostraca; order Isopoda; family Trachelipodidae; genus Trachelipus; species Trachelipus rathkii. The sequence goes on from JABUQX010061566.1 coordinate 1,791, forward strand.
ATATATATATATATATATATATATATATATATATATATATATATTAAATATATTTATATATATATATATATATATATATATATATATATATATATATATATATATACAGTATATATATATATATATATATATATATATATATATATATATATATATATATATAGTATATATATATATATATATATATATATACTATATATATATATGTATATATATATATATATATATATATATATATTTATATATATATATATATATATATATATATATATATATATATATATATATATATATATATATATATATATATATATATATATATAGTATATATATATATATATATATATATTATATATATATATATATATATATATATATGTATATATATATATATATATATATATATATATATATATATATATATATATATATATATATATATATATATATATATATATATATATATATATATATATATAATCTTACCATGTTTTGAAAAATTTCAATGAATCGCAATATTTTTTAACCTTTAATAAAGTAAAATTTATATCTGTCTAGTCCAAGAAATTACGGAAATTATGTAATAAGAATCACAAGAAAAAACCTCGCAACCTCGCAAGCAAAACTTAGCACAAAGCTTTGAATAAACTTTTATATAGAGTATATATATAGCAGTTATATATATATATGTATATATATATATATATATATATATATATATATATATATATATATATATATATATATATATATATATATATATATATATATATATATATATATATATATATATATATATATATATATATATATATATAAATGTGTAATAACAAATATAAAAAAAAAAAAAAGATATATATAAATATATATATATATATATATATATATATATATATATATATATAGAATATATATAAATATATAGAGAGTATATATATATATATATATATATATATATATATATATATATATATATATATATATATATAGTTCAAATTGAAAATTACTATTAATATTCTTTTAATTACTAATTAGTTTTGGTGGTAACAAATAAGGGAATGGATTAGATCACACGCAGCACTCATGAAAATACGAGGGAGTAAGTGCGAAAAACCTGGTTTCACTATGGAGATTAATAAAGAAAGTATTCGTCGATCAGCTCACACCAATCGACCGACCGACCAACAGACCGATTCGACAATCTGGCGAGTAAGCATAACATTGTCTCTCTCTCTCTCTCTCTCTCTCTCTCCTCTCTCTCTCTCTCTCTCTCTCTCTTTTCCCTGCGGTTCATCTCTCCATATTCGTGCGACTGTCATCATCATTGCAGCCGACGTTCATACGCCAAACAGGCCCAAAACAGAGCCCCTTTTTTTTCGTTTCGAAGCTTTCAGAATGAGGTGTTGATGTTCTTCGCGCTTCACCCCACTTCACTCGCGCGATGGAGGCACACAATGAGCGGAGTCCGTCCATCCTCTTCCATTTCCGTACAAGGAAAATAATGCATTGAACGCAACTCGTCGTTCGTCGTTATATTTCTTCGACCGGATGGAGCTTCAGCCTAAAATCTCTTGGCAAGTCAAACGGAATCAGGAATGAGAAAGACGCACACACGCGTATACTTAAAAATACAACAAACACATACACACGCACCTACCAATTATATCAACGAAAATCACAACTGATAAAAATAGAGTAAAACGACAACTAAAGTACTTCCACGTACAGAACTTCAATTGTCTCACCTAAGCATAAAACAAACAAATATACTCTTATAACCGAAAAAAAAAAGATCACAGCTACGGACGCAAAAGATCAGAATGCAAAAGTTCAATTTAACCTTTCCAAGCTTTTAGGAGGGTCAATCCATAACAATAATTACACACAGACAACTATTCTCTCCTTACATAATAATAATAATAATAAAAAAAAATATTAATTTGAAAATTTTAATGCCAATAATAGTAAATAAAAAATGATAATAATGATAATAAAATTTTAATTTAAACTAAATTATTTTAGATTATTTTTTTCAGTATTAGCGCAGTACTATAATCTTTATCTTATCGTAAGTTTCTTGCAATTATCTGCCAAACAATATATATGAGATTGCTCCTATATATATATGTATATATATTATATAAAATAAATATATATATATATATAATATATATATAATATCTTATATATATATATATGAATAAATATATATATATTATATATATATAAATATATAGTATATAAACCGGTATATATATATATAATATATATATAATTATAATATATATTATAATATAATATATTATATATATATATTATAAATATCGTTAATAATATTATATCCGTATATATAATATATACTATTATATAATATATATATATAAATATATATAATAATAAAATAATATCTAAAGAACTTCCATATAAACGGCAATTTCTGGAAAAATCTTTAAGGGGAAGCATTCTTCAATTTGTCACATTTAGTCCAGTTCGTTATGTTTAATCAAATAAGCAAGAGAGTTAATTACCGGTTAGCTTAACAATTATAATACAATCATACTATATAAATATAATATATATATATATAAATAAATATATTATATATATATAAATATATATAATAATATTAAATATATATATATAAATGAATAATATATATATATATATATATATGATATATATAAATAATAATATATACTATATAAATATATAATATATATATAAAAAAATATATATATAAATAAATATATGATCGGTGGTCTTACGATTAACCAACCAACCGATAAGCTGGATGCTATGTGCTTGCCTTGTCTAAAATTTTCCAATTTTTTTTTAATTTTCAAAATTTATCATCAAAAATAAAAAAAAGAATTCAAAAAACTAAATGCTAACCTCCCTTATTATTATTATTATTATATTATTATTATTAGTAATATAGTTTTATAGTCAGTAGTAGTAGTAGTCGTAGTATATTTCCAGCGAAAATTTACTTGTAGTAGTAGTCATTTATCATATCATATTATTATGATTATTTCTTATAATAATTATATTATTATATTATTATTATGTTATTGTTATTGTATATATATATAATATTATTAAATATTATTATTATTTAATTAGTTTTTGTTTTCTTAAAATTCTTTTTTTCTATAGATCTTCTTCTAGTGGGAGGGGTAAGTGGCCTACAAACAAGGTAGGCATCATTATTTAATTTAAAATACTGAATTTTCATTTAATATAAATATGGGTAACAAAGATATCCCAAATATTATTAATTAAAAAAAATATAACATAAACCCTTTTAGCTAATAAGCGCACCAAATTTTGTACATTCGCACCGCACCACCAGTTATAAATTCTCCCATTCAAATCGTACATCTGTTTTTGCAATTTCACCGCGCAGCCGACCGAACCACAGAAACTATGTTCCTCAGCTTCACCTTTAATTTATTATATTAATAAAAGATTGTTGTCAAAATGTTATATTACACTTAAGGACGTTCTCTTCTCATTTTTCCCCGAATGGTTTTACAAGGGAAAAGACAATCCCATTAATTATTTTGAAAAATCCGGCTCGTACCTTACGGCATTGCCTAGAAACCGCACCAAGTATTGAACCCATTGAAAACTCTCACCAAAACAAAACGAAATCGCTCTACTTTTGATCCGCAAAGCAGAACACCCCCACCCCGCAATTTCGCAATCGTGGTCGGAGCTGGACCATTTTAAGACTTTGAGCCAAAGTCGGAGTCGGAACCGCACCGCAACCTGGTAGAATTAAAGAGACTATTGTTCCAAAATAATGACATGCATACCATCTTTTAAACACTTTAAATTTGTATTAAGAAGGGTGCTCCTAAAATACAAAATTTTTTTTCAAACATGAAAAAACAAATTGTGCACAACTCTCATACTTCCGTGGCTCAATCGGAGGAGCGACAGAGTCGAATGCAAGGGGCGGCGGGGTTCGATCCCTAGTCGGATGACTAGGTAGAAATTACCTAGAGATGTTCCCCTTCCTAGAATATAGGGCTATGCCCGTGAGCTGAGAACTTCATTTAAAAAAAAAAAATTCAGAAGATCTTTACATGTTGGCACTTCCCACTGACACTGGTTAGAAAAGGAAAGACAAAAAATCAACCAAACAGAGCAACAATTGATGCATATAAGTGTTTGGTATGTGGTTTGCTTTAACAAGTATTAGTTTCTATAGAAACAAGGAAAAATATATTAAAGACATTCGACCGCCAAACGAGAAAATTTGTTCGTCATCTATACTAAATAAGGTAACTCTTTAATATTTGTATATACAATATATTAATAATAGAAAAAAACTCAAGAATTGATGAAAGAAATTATTCCCGACAGAGGGACGACTAATTATAATTAAAATATTTACCATTCTTAAATTGCAAAATTATGAACGTAAACATAAAGGTTTTGCGAGAAGACTTGTATCTTCTATCAATTGATGTTTTTTTTCAGTTTAGTATATATAAGTATATAATAATATATATATTATTTATATAAATATTTTATGAATATATACTTTATCTATATAATATATATATATATATAATATATATATAAGTATTATATATTATAGTCATATATATATAATAATATAGTATATATATAATATATTAATATTAATATATATAGATTATAAAAATAATTTTTAACTACAAATATTTATATATATATATATATATTATATAATATATATATATATATATATAGTAGTATATTAGTATACTATATATATATATATACTATATTAGATAGTATATAATATATAGTTATATACTATATTATATTATATATATATATTATATATATATATATATATGATAATATATATAATATATATATATATATTAGTATATAAGTCAAGGAGTGTCATTTAAACCTCGTACATCAAAAGAAAAAATAACAGTCAATTAGTTAATTCAATAAGGTCGACTCGGAATCCTTTCACTTGTTCCTCCTAGTTCCCATTTGATGGTTTGACCTTATATCACCTCTGATCACTCTAATCATCAAAAATTCTTCTCTTCTAATATCGACACACACCACACACATACAACACACCACACCACACACACCAAAACGCAGCGCTTAGTGTTTATTTTTATCAACATTATGCCCGTTAAAATAAATCAAGACAATATGAGAAAAGAATGTTCTCCTATCAACAAACAACACAACAGGACAAAATTGACAGCTCGCAGACAACCTTCCATTTATTGACTATAGTTGCGTTTGAACTAAAGTTGCCACACTAAAGCTTTGTGGGGTGCGGTGTGGGATGGCGGTGCGGTGCGTCAGGGGTGCATCGCAATTTGTGCCCGAGTGTGGCGCGGAAATTCCGGTGTTGCGGGATATACCATAGTTTTGAACAGTACAATATAAGTTCTCGTATAAACATTTTAACATAACTATATCCATACACAAAGAAAAGTTCACATACCACACCACATAGTATATATCAGTTTATATAGAATAAGGAAAGCCGGTATAATTTATATGTATATATAAATATATATATATATTATCTATATATTATATATATCTATATATATATAATATATATTATAGTGTCGTACTGGGTATCTAGTACTTCTGGCATGGCTGAAGGTGGCGTTGGCCGCGATCTAATAAAAAAGAATCACGACATACAAGACACAGAACATTATGGTGGAAGGGGGTTTTTCAACCCTTTGCTACTAGAGGAAGAGAATTTTGAAAATTTACTTCTTGGCGATCGATTACCGCTTTGAGATACGCCCTTCACCAGATACTTGTAACATGTTTCTTCTGTTCTTCTTTTAATTTTATTTTTTTATTTAATTTTCCAATTTACAAAAGATTGACTGTCAATGGTTTTATCTTCACTGCTCATCCCAGACTTCAATGAATGTAATTAAATGTAAAAAAATTTTGCATTTTTAAATTTAGAATGTAAAATATATATATATTGCTACTTTAAACAAAAGTATTCTCTCCTCTCTTCTGAAATATGTTGACATATTCAAGGAGACTTTTCAATTTTTCTTCTTATTCAAAAATATAACTTCAAACTTTCCTCTCTCAATCTTTCATTCTTCTGGTTTTCTGTTTTTACGCTTCCCCTCGTCCTCTGGTTTCCAATGCGTTCAAAATAACGACGATCGATCATATATTATATATATAAAATATTTATATAGTATTATAGTATAATATATACTATATAGTATATTATATATATATATTATATATATATATATATATATATAGTATATGTATATATATACTAATATATATATATATATATATTATATATATATATATTATGATAATATATATATATGATATATATATTAATATATATAGTATATAATATATATATATATATATATATTATATATATTATATAATAAAAATGAACCGATGCCAAAATATCGATATTAGTGGTATCGGTAAAATTTTAGTGATACTATTTCAAATTTGTTGAAAGAAATTGAAAGGCTAAAAAGGAAGAACCCCTTCTAATACGAGCGTTTAAAATCGGAGCAAACTGAAGCCTGTACAAAAATGAGAGTTGAATAAGAGTTACAAGAGAAGTCAATATGATAGTCTATAAGAGCGCTTTAAACCGCTCTCATTGATCTATTCGAGCAAAAATCGCCAGCTTTTAAGGCGATGTATCGATGTAATGGAAAGGGTTGTATAGATTAAATAATAACACCAGAACTCACTTTTTGTATCCTGATAGTTTGTGTGAGGATCTGAGTTTCGCGCGACGATTCCTTATCATGTCATCTTCTCTCAGGATCAATAGGACGTCACACTCAAAATTATTAATTTACAAATAAGATCAGCGAAAAATTCTTCCTTAAGAATTATTTCGTCAAGGTCGAAGAAACCTTAAAAGATTTGATGTTGCTTTTCACAACAAGAGCTTCTCTTCGGTTGCAGAAGAGTAGCAGGCTTCATTCTAGTTTTTTCAATTTGCTTCGGTTTGCATTATTATTATTATTAAAACCAACGTTTAATGACCTTACGGACTTAGAAAAATTTATGGTCTTTTTGACACCTCCTCAATGACCTTCCAACATTTCCATACAATGGGCGAGAAATCGAGCAAAAACTTTACAGTGGCATTCACGTTTTCATCTTCATTAATACAATGTTATGAATCGTAAATTATTTCGACAACGACGACAATTCGGGTTAATTTCGAGCACTTTGCCATGTCAAGGCTTGTGCTGATCGGAGGTCATGCTAGCAACATAATCACAATTACAGAGTGACATGTTTATATCTTTAAAATTGGTAAGCCATTACATTGGTTACGCGTTTCAAAAAAACTATGATATTAAGTGAGGCAGTTCTGGAGAGTTTCTGCAACACTTGATTAGTACGGTATATATAATATAGTATATATATCTATATAATATATATATATTATTATATAGATTTGTAAAAATATCTGTATTAATATATGTTGTATCGTAGCTATATTTCTGATCGCATATATATATTAGTATTATATATATGTATATACTATATTATAATATATATTATATATACGTAGAGTCCTTTGTTATAACACTAAAAAAAATAGGTGTGCAATGTGCATGTAATATGTCAGACTTTATCTATTCGTGTGCATGATTTATTTTCAACCATATAATAAATTATAAATTTCTAAAAAACAAACACTTTGTACAATAAAATGACCCAAAAAAATATATTGAAGATTTTAACCTCAGACCGGTACGCACAGAATACTTAAAGATGAAAGGTTGGTAGCGTATCGAACTAAGACAGGATCGATGGTTTTTCGCACTTATTTGCCCAAATCTTCCAGCATTTAATGTTATGTTGTGTGTGTGCGTTATATATATACTATATATGAGTATATATATATGTATATATATATAATATATTTGATATATATATATATATTATATATGTATATATATATAGATATATATATAGTATATTATATTGATATATAGTATATATATATATATTATATATCATATATAATAGTAATAGTGACCTAAATTTATTTAACTTATATCTCATGTAAGGAAAATATGAAATGATAGAAAAATAATATAATAATGAATGATTAATATAATAATTATGTGTTATAGTAATTGAGTAAGTATAAGAAATTGGCTAATCAATTTGGTAAATTATCCGGGGGTTGTTGTACTGGGAAGTTTCCACTCACACAAATATATAATATATTAATATGACTATATATATTAGATATATATATATTATATACTGATAATATATAATATATTATATATATATATATATTATATATATTATATATTATATATATATATATATATATATATGATTATATAAACAAATATATAAGATGATTGAAACTTTCAAAATAATGGCCATTCTAATTAATGTATACGTATATATATAATTATTATACTATATTATATAATATATATATAGTATATATTAGTATATTCTATATATATCTATATATATATAGTATATATATATATATATATTATATATATATATAATATATATATATACTATAATATATATAATATATATTATATATATAATATTATATATATATATATAATATATTTCGTATATATATTAATATAACGACTTAGAAAATGACTTTAAATTTTCTCAACAAAAGAGTTTGGGTCACTCAATAATTTTTTTTTTTCCAATTTTTTAATAGGAGAACACAATGAACGTTAAATAAGATATAGCGGTTTTTCATTTCGAAATAGTAAAAAAATAATATAGTGAATTACTTTCTGCGAACAAACATAAACATAATCGTGAGGCGAAGCGATACATCGATTTAAAACCCGCAAACACAAGACTATTTAGACTCGAGAAGATACAGGACAATCGTTTTGTAACCAATGGCGACCAAGGAGGGCAGTGTCCAAGTTAGTGGGAAGATCCGCTTCCCATTGATTTTCTGCGCGTTACAAGGGCAAAAGGAATTATCGTCACTTTGCAGGCTCAAACCAGATAAGTATAATGTGTAATGTGCTCTTAGTCTGTCTCGTCTCGTCTCGTCTCTCTGCTCCTCCTCTGCTCTCTCATTCTCGTCTCTCTCTCTGCTCTCTCTCTCTCTCTCCTCTCTCGTCTCTCTCTCTCTCTCTTGCGTCTCTCTTCTTCCTCTCTTTCTCGATCTCTCTCTCTCTCTGTCTCTCTCTCGTCTGCTCTTTTCTCAACATTCTTCGTCTATCATCTCATGTTGTCTTTAATATTAAAACTATTTTCTCTAATGGAATATCGTAAAAGTGAACTATTACTGAAAAGGAGCGCCAACTTACAATTTTTATTTTCAATACTTTAAACCTACTATAATTTTGAAAACTTTACAATCAATTTAAAAGAAAATATTAATGAAAACCTTTAATTTATCTCATTTGTTTATAAAAATCAACATCCTCTAAACAATTAAGAACAGGAAACACATACCATAATAGCAACACACTTGTCACCACACAGAACAACAACACAACTCTTGCAACAACACCCGAGAAAAGTCTAGCGATTAAAAGAGCTTTGGGAAAAATGTGTTTCCTAGTTACAAGGTTTATCCGTAAAATTTCCTAACTGTAATAACAGGAAGTTTTACATACTTTTTATATTTCTGAAACTACACTTACATCTTTTAAAAAATACATAAAGTATAAACATTCCTTTGGGTTTTAAAAAGCTTGATGTGTAAATGACGTCTGATGTGAACCGGAGAGGACTAGTCAACATGAATTTTGAAAACTTTTCCCCAACACTTAAAAAATTAAACACGTGAGTCTTCTTTATTGTTGTTTTTCTAAATTTAAGTATGAGGTTAAAAGAAATATTTAACCTTATTATATCCCCAGATCTCATATATATGCTTTGGGTGTAATGGACGAGAGATTACAGTTAGAACCCCTTTTTTTGTTTTAAATGAAATTGTATTCATGTCGTGAGAGGCAGAATACGTTTAAAATGATTTTTACTTTAATACTTTTTATAGGATAAATTATTTTACATCAAAATTTAAAAAATGAATGAACAATCCAAAAAAAAAAAAAAAAGATCGCTTCTACACAACGATAAAAAAAAAAAAAGAAAAAAAAAAAAAAAAAAACTTTTTTACAATGTAATAACTCATAACAAGATTCGCTTTCTTCTTGTTAGTTATTCCACACAGTCTTTAAATTTTTAAGATTCAAGTAAGAA
>JABUQX010061567.1:0-30000 GCA_015478945.1 Trachelipus rathkii
TCCTAACTATCGTATGCCGAATCGCTCGATGAACCTACTTATATTAATATTTATCAACTATGTCCAATTCAATTCTGCTCCCTCCTTTATATTATAAATTTCATAGAATGCCTCTTCAGTATCTTCTAATTACTTATATTCTATGATTTCTATAATTACCACTAATTTATTATCTGAATCTATTAATGAGATAGTATAATTTCCGTTGTTAGGGGTCATCTCTCTAATAACCTATTGTGAATTACAATTCTTAAAAATTACAACTTCTTATATACTAATATCATATCCCTACACTCTCTAAAGAAACACCTATTCTAACTTTCCTATATCTTTAAACGGTTCTTATATATAATATATAGTATATATATCCGCTAATATCATCATCCTGTTACAATAATTAAAACTAAATATGTACTATTGTGTACTCATTAATCACATATAAACATAAACAAATGGTCTTAGAATACTCACTCAAACATCTCCTAAACAATAATACCGGTTGCTAATAACGACCTCAAAGAAATAACAACTATGGGTATATCTGTTTATAGGCTGTCAGATGAAAACTTTATATATGCTAAACTTATCTCTCAGTTATCTCTTCACAAGTCATAATTAATAAGTGGCCTTCAATAATATCCACTATACAATCTATATAAGTATGGAGTAACACTATGCTCAACTATCCAATAATCTGAGGGAGAGGATGCTTACTATAAGAGTATTCAACTCATCGTAATCGATATATTGGAATTAAGGTGTATAGATAGTCAGTAGATACTAATAATAATAATAATATATCTATAATAATAAATAACTTGATATATTTCTGCATCAATATTATAATCCAATAAGGATACTTATCAATCAAAATTAATACCCTAACTCATTAATAAACTAATATAGATATCATGAGTTAGACGAATAATAGATAATGAATCGCCGAAATGTATATGAAGTATATGACATAATTATTAAATATTACTTATTATCTATAGGCTAAATATATGAATAAGCAAATGAGAGAACTCAATAGAGATTGCTCGATAGTAAGATGTAAGATCATTATAAATTAATCAATACATCAAACTAATAGATGATATAATAATCAAACAAAAACCAAAGATATCTATATAATATAACAAGTATAACGCCTCGTAAGATCAAGCTATCATATGGAAGGATGTAATATCTAATAGTGTCCAAAGCGCGAGTCGATTCTAAATATGATGTTTAGCATAAGATATAAATTTAGAGCCTTTAGATTAATCTTGCACTCCATTTATACACTCATCATCAGGTACTTTAGCGGCTGCTTCCTTGTATTTTCTCTGACATGCAAACTACCTCTGTTCTGTGGAATTCTCTTCCATCTTCTGTGTCTCCCTACAATGGCACTGAAGGTTATAATTACTGCTACAACTCATTAAAATATTAAAACGCACTAAGAGACACGAAATATAAGTTTCTTTGCAGCCGCCGCTTTAGAGGGCTTGTTTCTGTATAGAATAAAATCCATGTATATATGTCTGAGGTTTTTTTTGCTTACACATCATAAAAGAAAACTCAGCAACCTGTTCTGTTGTATTGTGAATTCTCGCTGAAACCACTATTAGTTATATTATTATACATATATAGTATATATAAAATAATATATAATAAGAACAGCAGTAGTATAGTGGCTAGTAACTGGTAAGATGATGAACGGTATTATCCATAAGGGAGCACTAAGCATAAATGGGAGAAAGCTAGGATAATATGACCAAGGGATTAGATATATATCCTACGTAGCGTGTTAAAAGAAGATAAAGGCCAGCTCCTATCTTCTGCAAATAGTAGTATGTTATAAGTACCGAAATTTAAGGATGTTCATAATGAATACTCGTGTTTGCAAATCGCCAGAAATTTCGATTCTCTAAGAGTATAATATGAATCTCCTTAGCATATAAATCGGGTGTCAGAGGCAAGACGGTTATTGGGGTTTGAAAGCGACAGATAACTTAATTATATCTGGCAACAAGATAATAATGTAGAACCTTTGTTAAGAAGAATAAGAGAGTAAGTACATTACAACATTGAAGATTATAACTTAATCACCAGGCTATTAAAAGCAAGACCGAAGGGGAGTAAACGTATCGGTAAACGTTTCCTAGTAGGTGTAACCGGGAACTTATCGAGAATCAACAAGTAGCTTGCGTTAATCTAATTGGTTAATATGCTTTTTAGGGGCTTCCAATAAAGTATTTACGATAGTAATTTTTTTACGAAAGAAAATCCGGTTACTACCTGACTTTCACTTCATGGGTGTATGCAGATAAAGTTTATAACGAGGGGAAAGAGGATAACAAATATTTTAGAGAGGTTAATAAAATAAAGGTAAAATAACATTGACTGGTAGATCACCTATCTATAAGAATTTGATAATAGGCGAGATCGCACAAAGCGGTAATCATTTGCATGGAGTTAAATATATATAAATTGACTGGTGTATAATATATATATGCGCATGTTAAAGTATTGGCCTAACTTCAAGAATGATAGTTCTATGAGAAATTTGACTTTGTGAAGTTACAGGATAAATTGGCAGGCCACAACATATATAAGAATTCATAATTTCTCGAGCTGAGAAGATAAATGTAGACAGGTAATTCTATATATCGATAAATCTCCTATCATTATATCTATAATAAAGCACTATATACTATGACGTTATTTGGATTGGGTAGAAAGAAATGGAATAGTCAGGAGTTATACCTACATTGTATTTGAAAAAATAATTAATTATCTCACATACTAATTGAAAGTTTTAATGCGTTTGAGTAAGTAATAGGCAGCCTCATCAGCACCGGCTTAAATATAAAGACGCAAGTGTGTATCTATCATAACTAAATTAAGATAATAAAACATTTGACTAGTCAGTCTAAGCTTGAGTAGATAGAAGTTTAATCATTAATGTCATATATTAATAATCCGAGAGCAAAAAGTAATACTACATTAGATAACACAAACCCTATAATTATACGGAGAATGACTATTACTCTATCAATTACCAGTGAAATGATTTAAAGTATATGTTTAGTGGCCATTATTAAATGATTTACACCAATAAGGGACAGAAAAGTGCGACCCTTGTAGAAAATCCAGAGTAGCAATATTATATATGGATTATGCTAATCACAACATGACTAAACTATTGAATCTATATCTCTACCTATTTCACCTAATATGTATTCAACATATATATTTAGATAAATACTACGATTCAGAGGATAAATAGAAAAATATAATTACATGTATACTTTCCTTACAGTACGTGTTTGTACTATATAACGTATATAAATGATATTAAATCCTTATAAACATCGTTAATTTCTTGCTCCAAAATAACTTTTGTAAACTAACTGCTACAATTCCCTACTATCAATATTTCACGCTAATTAAATATTAATATTATAATTAAATATAATTCATATCATATAATATAATATATATTATATCAGGTACCTATACAATATTAAATATATATATATATACATGAGGTATAGGTAACAGTAGACATGGAGCGTTATACATGTATAACGGCGTATTAATCGTAAATACTCGGGACGTATAACAATTGATAACCGATGTAAACTATAGTAAAAATGCTATCAATAAATTACGGATTTTAAAATTGTACGAAATTGTAAACGGTAACCGCATTATAACCACTTATTTTAAAAAATTGTAAATACGGATGTTTTTATACCCTGAGATTACCCTTACGATTTATCTATTATATACGTTACAATATCCTAATACACACGATAACTCCACAACTTGTGTATTAGAAACTATATTATATTTATTTTATATTATTATATTATGTAAATAAGAATTTTAGTAATATTTTCCAGAATTTAAATTATATATTAATATATATATTAAATTTAACTAAATTAATAATATTTATAATTAATTAATATATATAAATATATATATATATATATTAATTTAATATATATATATGGATATTATGATCATATATATATATATATAAATATACTATAATTATAATATATATATATTACTATATATTAATATTAAATTATACATATATATATATATATAATATATATATATAATATTATTTAATTATATAATATTATTAATGACTATTACAATAGAGACCAGTCACTTCGGATAGTTAAGCACAGTACTATTTAGGATTATAAAGTCTCTCATAGAAAAAATCACAGAATTTGGACCTAGGGATAGAGATATATGTTATTTTAATTAAAGTAATAAGACTTTGCGCATAATTTTGTCTCTAGTATTTGCGACTGCTATATGGTTGGTTATATTGGTAGGATGTATCTTCGAGAATGGGGGGTTTTGTCGGGAAGCCTGATGAGATGGATAGCGGCTGGATGCGCGAATCATGGCAAGAGAACCCTGCGATCTGAGCAGAGACGAGATATGGAGGTCAGGCATATGTGCATATTGAATCCAGAACACCAAAGATGGTAACATGGATATATAAGAATAGAGAGAGTAAGGAGGAGAGAGAGAGAGGAATGGTACGCCGGTTAAGCATAGACAGGAGTAAGAGAAAGGATGAGAGAGAGCTTATAGCCACGCAGAGAGCGAAGACACATAAGAGGAGACGATGTAAAAATGCAAGACCAAAGAGACGAAGGAGAAGACAGCAAAGCTTAGTATCAGGGTAAGTACGACGCAAGACAGGAGAACAGATCGGAAAGAGGAAAAAGAAGTTCAATGAGAAATGATGGAGAGAAAAGAGTAAGAAGACAGGATAGAAGAGAACGGAGAGATGTATAGCATGTTGCTGATAGGGGGATTGTTAAGTGCAAGAGACGAGTGGAGACTGACGAAGAGAAACGGGGTGGAAAGACAATGGTAAGGAGAGAAGTTGGAGAGGAGGTTAACGAGAATGATTGAAGAGAGATCTAGAGTAGATTTCTGATGTCGAGGCAGAGAAGGGATTGAAGACATGAGAGGTATAGTTTTTTCAACGACACGGAACTCGCATAGGTATTCGCAAGGAATACGATGGAAGATAATTAGTCACAGGAAGAATTCGTCAGAGATCTATTGTAGAGAGTCATATCATCTGATAGGGATAATGAAGAGAATGTTAAAGTAATACCTGTTGAGTCAGACGAGATGGATTAGATCAAAGATTAGGTTAGAGTAGACTGACGGACCTAGTGGTAAAGGAAGAAAAGCTTGGCAGATAAAAGCAAAGAGGAAATTTGATTAAGTGATTCCAGAGAGATGATGGGAAAAAGGAGAATATATTAGAAACTAAATGAAAGATTGAACAATTAAAGAAGAGAAGAAGGAATGGAGGATATCAAGAAACAATAGAAGGGAGTTAAGAAGACTCTAGGCAAGATCGGGTAAGGAGGAATGAGAAAAGACAACATCAAGTGGTGACTGGAAAGAAGTGAAGGAGGCAATAAAGAGGAAAACGGTATTGATTAGGAAAGGGTGGCTGAAAAATAGAACCGTACACACAATGGCTCAGTATGGGAGGCAAGGAATGATGCAGAGAGAGTGAATAGAAAGAGTAAAAGAAGAGGCGGAAGAAATGATGGAAGTTGGGAGGGCAGAAAAGGAAGAAGATTTTTTGACTGGCAAAAACATATAGATCAAAAAGGAAAGTGTGCAACATCGAGTATAAGCAGGGAGAGGTTTTGGTGAAATTAATAGACACAAACAGGAGATGGAGGGAGTACTTCAGTGGACTGCTAAATGTGAATGAATAGGGGAGGAGGAGGAGAAGAGATGGTGAAGGGAGAGGAAGATTGAGGAGGGGAAGGAGATAACTATGAAAGAATTAGAGGTGGCTCTGAATGCGATGAAGAACGGTAAGGCACCGGGTGAAGATGGAATACCCATAGAATTGATAAAAGAGGGAGGAAGAAAATGAAAAGAAAATTTTGGGAAACTTTCTAATAGGTTGTTGGAACGAGAGTGAAGAACCAGAAGGATGGGGAAAGTCAATTACAGTCAATATTTAAGGGAAAAGGAGATACAAAGACTGCAAAAACTACAACAGGAAATTTCTTGTTGAATCATCCTGCAAAAACATATGAGAGAATTTTAGAGAAAAGTTTGAGAATAGTAGTAGAACGCTCTAGACTGAGGAAGAGCAGCACGAGATATAGAAAGAAACAGAAACACGACGGATCTGTTGTTCGCTCTGAGAATTACCTTGGAAAAGGTATGGAATTCAACAAACGAGCATATATAACTTTCATAGATCTGAAGAAAGCTTTCGATTCAGTGCCTAGAGGGAGACTTTGGAGAGTGCTGGAGAAAGAATATGCAGTGGGTAGAAAGTTGAGAGGAAGCTCTGGAGAGTTTGGTACAAGGAATACGCAAATTAATGTAAGAACAGGAATATGAGAATACAGAAATGGTTCGAGGTGAGAACAGGGTAAACAAGTGAGCGTGTTGTTCACCAATATTTGTTTGTAATCTCATCTGGATGCTAGCGAACAGAAAGTAGAGAAGAAATCGGAGATTGGATGGTGATATTTTGGCATATGCTCATGACTCTGGGCGTGCTGGAGCGAAGAGGGAGATGGGCTGAGAGAGGTAGTGATATCTTTTGCCAACAGGCTGAGAGAGGCAGTGATATGTTCAGAAAAGACAGAAATCATGGTGGTCAGTAGGGAAGGGAAGAGAGTTGAGAACAGAGGTGGAGGGGACTGAGACAAAGACGGTGAGAACATGTAAAATATTTGGGTGGAGTATTTGGAAGAGAGAAAGGAAATGTACAAGAGATCCACAAGTAGGATAGCTCAGTATGGGGGAGCGTTAAGAGCAGTGTATCCCACACTGAAAGATAGACCAAATGGGTGTGGAGGTGAAAAGGGTGATCTTAAGAAAGGTTGTCTAACACCGATTTTACTATTGTAGCAGAGACCATGAAGTACGAACAACAAGAGAGGATAGTAAAATACAGTCGGCGAGATGTACGTTTTGAGAGCGATAATAGAAAAGAAATAGAAGAGACAGACAGAGAAACGAAAAGAATAAGGGAGGAGGTTGAGTGGATGGCTATATGAATAAGATGGAGCAGCTAGATTGAGGTTAGTTGGGGTCACCCTGGATGAGGATGCAAAGAGGGAGAAGTTAGCCAAAAAAGAGATGGGAGTGGAGACGGAGGAAACGGGACCAAGAGGAAGACCTAGGAGAGATGGAAGCTCGGTGGAGGCTCATTGAGAGACATGGATTGCCGTCGATGCAGGAGCTGAGGGAAAATGGAGTTTCGGAAGATAGAGGAAGATTCAGAAGAGTGCTGGCCCCGCTGACAGGGTCTTGACCCTTCTGGGAGCGGTTTTAAATTGATATATATATATAAATATATATTATATATATATATATATATATAATATATATAATATATAGTATATATATATATATATATAATATATACTATATATATATATATATATATATAATATATATATATATATATATACCTTTTTAACGTGCTTTATTCCCTATGCAAGGGGGTAACACTGGGGGACCACAGGAAATCGAACTTTTACGGCCCGGCTATCCCAAACCAGCGCCACCAAGTGTTCGCAGTCGAGTTTAATTCTTGCCCCAGGTAGATAAAACTCAACTGCTACGTGGAAGATTTTGAACCAGCGTCCTCTCGTATGAAAGGCGGCGACTCAACCTCGCGCCACGAGGCAATCTATATATAATTATAATATATATATATATATATATATAATATAATATATATATTATATATCTATATATATATATATATATATATATATATATATATTATATTAATATAATATATAAATATATATATATTAATATTATATATATATATAATATATATTAATTATATATTTATTATAATATATATATATATAATATATATATATATAAATATATTTATATATATATATATTAATATATATATATATATATATATATAATATATATATATATATATATATTATCTTATATGCGCGTAGGCAGGACTTTCATTTAGGGGGACAAAGGTTGAGTTTTATATATATATTATATATATATATAATATAATATATATATATATATATATATATATATATATCTATATACTATATATAATATATATATATATATATATATGTGTGTGTGTGTGTGTGTTGTGTGGGTATTGAGTGTTTGTGTTGTGCCAACGCAGGATTCTGACTTAGAAGCTAGCAAAGTTGAGTGATTTATGTGTCTCTGCTCACACTGATCAATAGACGGGTGGGTTGGTCGAACTCCAGATTTTCTTTTTTAAAAACTAATAAAAATTTATCATAGAATAAAAAAGTTATTTCGTTATAAAATAAATAAAAATAAAAATACTACCACAGTTTTTTAATATAAAAAAATTCTGTGTCACGAGGAAAGTAAAAAAATGTATTTGAAGCAAGACTTAAAGTAATATATAGGGGGTTTCGAGTATTGAGTCCTGATGGTAACTAATATTAATCTAAACTAGCAGCCTTAGACGCCTTGGATTTTCAGGAATTTTGCAATTACATTTGTTTCCAATTCTTTTCATTTTCACAGCTATGTTAGCCACTGATTCTATGAATACTCATCCTACAAGTCCCATTACTGTCTTCGTTTATTAGTGTTTCTTAGCGCAGTATTTCACTCTTCACCCTGAGTGCTAAAAGACCTTTAATGGTACTTGTTAAACACGTTAGCACCAGTTCAATTAAACAGAACGGTTTTAATTTGAGGAAAAAAGGGATTGGCTTCTTAAATGACCAGTAAGTTCCAAGTCTTTCAACTTTTGATTTTCCATTTTTTATCCATCCACTCCCATGCTTCAAAAACATTGAAATTGAATTTCTTGAAGAGTATCATTTTTAGTATTTCAACCAATTTGCTGTTGCATTAGATAGGCAACAGGTGATAAAAACTGTTTTTATGGAACTTTGCTTCGAAACACCTAGTGTTGAAAAAAAAAATTAATCGCTTAACACGTCTCTACTTAGACATGTTCATGTCTTCCTACAGCATTAGCTTCAGGTTTCGAAAATAGATTTCGGGAGTTTCTTAGTTGCATATCTCGGCAGTAGTAGGGGAATGCATTCCGTTAAAAAAATGACCGCGACCTTTTTATACCTTTTCTGACCGCGACCTTTTTTGAATTTAACCTGCCTTGAACCTTTTTGGACGCTTTACCTTTTTGGGCTTGACCTTTTTTGGGCCAAAATTTTTATACCTTCCCTTGACCTTTTTGGCCTTGCCTTTTGGGCTTCTTACCTTTTTTTTCGAAACCACCTTTGATCTTCCATGGTCAACTTTTGGCCACGGTATCTTTTGAGAACCCTATTTTTTGAGAACCTAATTTTTTTGAGAACCCCTAATTTTTTTGAGAACCCTAATTTTGAGAACACCTAATTTTTTTGGCAACCCTAATTTTTTGGCACCTAATTTTTAGCACCCTTTCGAAGAAAGGGTTCGCCAAACGGTTGCGTCAGCAAACCGTTGTACGTATATCCTCCCCCTATTTTTACGCCTAATTTTTTTTCGAAACCGTGGCACATTTTTTGCACGGCATTATTTTGATCTTCCTTTAGGGCATAGCCTATTTTTCTTTTTGAATGTCTTTAACTTGTTGACCACCTTGCCAGATACCATGGGTCAATTTTGTCGACGTGGGCCATTTTTGCCCAACGGTAATTTTTGGTCTTCCTTTAGGGGCTTAGCCCTATTTTTTGATGTCTTACCTGTTTGGGCGCAGCCACCTTTGCCAGTACATGGGTCAATTGTACAGGGCCCACGGTATCTTTTGGCTACCCTTTGTCTTCCATGGGAACCCAAATTTGCCACCCTAAATTTTTCAGACAACCCTACTCTGAATCTTCGCATGGGTTTTTTGCCCACGACTAATTTTTTAAACCACCTCGTGGCCTCACCCGTCACATATTTCGGTCCTAACTTGACAACCTACACACACACACACACACACACCACACAAACACACACACACACACACACACACACACAAATCACACCACACACAACACACACAACACACACAACACACACACACACACACACATACCAAACACTCACACACACACACACAACACAACACAACACACAACACACAACACACTACATCTCACCACACACACACCCACCACACACAACCACAACACCACACACACCACACATCACCTAAACACCCACACACACAACCAACCACCCAACACATACACACACACACACACCATAACTACAAACACCACCACACACAACAACACACACACACCACACCACAACACACACACAACACCCACACACGACACACAGCATCACTTACACTTATACCTACACCATCTCACTATGGTCCTTTACATTTTCCCATAGACACTTACATTTTAAAACATTAATACTCACGTACAACACAACTGCCGGGGACCTTTGGTCTTACACCATGGGATTCAATTTTGACCCGGAGGCGCGGCATTTTTTTGTCTTCCTTTTAGGGATTTCAGCCTATTTTTTGATCGTTTAACCTTGTTATGACACTGAATAAATTTCCCTTTGCCTACATAAACCTGGGTCAATTTTTGACCACCTAATTGATAAGGCTTTGATGTTCCAGTCACCGTAAGGAAGGTATCTAGTGGATGTTCTATTAGTGTTCCTATCTGATTATTACTTATGAGTGCCAGGTGAGTGCCAGGTGAGTGCAAGTGAGTGCCATGAGTGCCAAGTGAGTGCCAATGAGTGCCAAGTGAGTGCGAATGAGTGCCAAATAGTGCCAACTGAGTGCCACTTTTTCAAGCCTTTTCTAGCCTCCCTGACCTAGAATAGCTAATATGGTGTCTACCCAGGGTAATAAGGTATGAGGATCGAATGGTTGTAACATTACAATCTGCTAGAAATGCTTTCTACTATGAGTTAGTAATTTTTCTAACACTTATAGCATGACTGAATATATATCTAAAGAGCTACACATTTGAGACAGTGATCGCAAACGTTTCAGAGTCCGCCTCCGCAGGTGCCCCGTCGCGAAACCGCCTGCCGCGTGCGCCGCAGGCGCAATATTCCCGCCCGCGCGTGCGGCCGCAGGCGCAATGATTTCCGGTAACCGTCGCCGCGTGCCGTCCGCAGACGCAATTCCCAGCGTGAACGAAAAATATGATTTCAATGTAAACTATTCAAACAAAGAATTCGTTTCAAATATACTATGAGTCATTCATCTTTATATGAAAAGCTTAAAATTTTATTAAAACATATACTTTACATACTTTAAAGCAGTAAAGCAAAAAAACAAAGGCATACTAACACCTAGGGGATTAGTATGCTTTGTTTTAACTGCTTTACTGCTATTAACTTTAATCTTTAACTTGCTTTACCATGTTTTACTGCTTAATTTCTGATTTACTGCTTTACTTTCTGCTTTACTGCTTATTAACTTACTGCTTTAACTGCTTTAACTTTCTGCCTTACTGTTCTAACTTTCTGCTTTAC
This sequence comes from Trachelipus rathkii, assembly GCA_015478945.1. NCBI lineage: Eukaryota > Metazoa > Arthropoda > Malacostraca > Isopoda > Trachelipodidae > Trachelipus > Trachelipus rathkii. The sequence continues at coordinate 11,509 of JABUQX010061567.1, forward strand.
TGCTTAACTCATATAGTTATTAACATTTACACTCCTAAAGCAGTAAAGCAGTAAACATATGAGTTAAACAACAAAGGGATTAAGTATGCTTTTGTTTTACTGGTTTACTGAACTGCTTTCTTGCTTTACTGCTTTAACTCTTCCTGCTTTACTGTTTAAACTTCTGCTTTTTACACTGCTTTAACTTTTCTGCCTTTCTGTTTTTAACTTTCTGCTTTACTGCTTAACTTTCTGCTGCTAAACTGCTTTAACTTTCTGCTTTACTGTTTTTAACTCATATATTTATTAAACATTAATATTTTCTTTTATATTTTGTATTTTTTTTTTAGAAATTTTTAAATTATTATTACAAATTTCTTGTTTTTTTTTAAATACTTTTTATTTATTATTTTGTAATGTAAGAATAAAAACATCCACAGAGTTTCTGTTATATAAACAACATTTTATTTTATAAAAATTGTAGCGAATTTTTTAAAAACCTTTTATATATACGGTTTTAAGGGAAGTAAAATCGCGTTTTTTCATTTTAAAGCATATATTACATAATTAGAAACTATTAGTCGTTGACATTTAAATCTTTAATATCAAATATTTTACAAGTTTATAAAACACAGCTTCATTTCGGCACCATTAAATTAAATCAGTACAATAGAGTGCAGTTAGACTGGAATATAAGGGTTTAACAGGGTATGACATAGTTTTTACACAGCTTACATTTTTATTATTAAAAATAAGTTAACTAATGATTTTCAATATAATTTTAAAGTTCAAAGAATCAATTATATATGTGAACAGTATCGTTTTTTTGCTCTATAAACGAAATCCAATGTCTGTTGAGGTGATGTGACGAAGGCAAGTATTCGAATATGACAGCATGTATCCTCTGCGAACTTTAACAGAGTTTTTTTTCGTTAATAACATAACACGCCTAAAAAGCGAGGTTCATTTTAAACACCGATTTTATTTCCGCTTCATCACTTTAATAATTTCAAAAGTACAGTTGCGTGACTCTGTCAATTTCCAACTGAGTTGAGGAATGCTCAAGATAGACACTACGTGATGGGGTGATTGTAGAATCGAACCAAAAGAGAGAATTTAGTCCTAGGGCCCTTTCTCAAGAATGTATTAATGAATAGGCAATTACAACACCTCATTTCACATAGCAAACAGCTGACCAACAGAATCCTAATATCTGTGGAACGATTCCTCTAGCGTTTTCAGGCAGCTCTACCCCTAGCTTATATGATCCTAAAGTTGAACAGATAACAAAATATGAAAGAAGTGGTACAGAATATTAACGATTTCAGACATGTAACACATCCATGAGAAACGTTCATCTTATAACAGGATTGACCATACAAAAATTGATAGATGCTTAAGCTTGCACCTACATCCCATCCCTACGTATCCCACTAACCGATGATGTAGATGTTTCTAATGAAGTAAAACTTCGAATAAATGAAGATATGAATTTAAAAATATCCTAGAGGGGAGCTTACCTATTAGAGTGCGTAAATTCAGGAATAGCTTTATATAATATTTAAAAAGACCAATTAACTTTGAATGACGCAGGGCAGATCGTAATTAGATGAATGAATAGTTAAAGGATTAAATATTGTGGATTTGATAGCTGATCTCTCACGTAACGGAAGAAAGGCCCTGTAAAAGGATGGAATGAGAATCCAACAAGAACTTCAGACTATTAAATTTTCCAAGAAGTTTAATCTTAAATACAACGCGATTTAGCAGACTTAGATAATATTCCGTTACGCCAAACGACCTGATTCAGTCCACTCAGGCACTTCTTACGGCATCAGATAAATTTAACGTGTTACCAGAGTAAGCCGACTAAGAAAAAACACCTTGATAATCAAGGCCATAGTTGGATTAAATCGGTAATAATGTGATTATACATTTATTTAGTTATAATGTTTGTGTATAAATAAATTGCTTTATTTTTAAATTCTTTTTTTCTTTCTTTAACTTCATATTACAGAATTTTATCAACATTTTTTATATTATATAGTATCATAAGTCGCATACACGTGTGTCAGTAGACAACATGGAGGCGAAGGAGGTAGTTCGATAAGTATTACTTCAATCTGAAGGAGCCAAATAGTTTTGGGGGTTTCACTAGGTTTGCTTTAAGGTATCCTAATATTGAGAAAAAGAGTTAAAAGCATATTTTGAGGGTGAAGAGGCATTTACTCTACATAAACCTAAGAAAAAAGTTTCCTACACGGAAAACCATATCTCCGCAGCTCGATAGCATATGGCAGTTAGATTTATCGGAAATAATTAAATACAGCTCTTATAATGAAGGTTTTCAATATATACTTTTTACCATTGACGTATACTCTAGATACTTGTGTTGAGGCCAATAAAAGATAAAAGATCAGCTACAGTAGCCAGTGCAGTACTTGAAATTATAGAGGATGAGAGGAGAACACCTAAATCATTCTGGACAGATTCAGGAATGGAATTCAAGGGGTCGAGAGTTTCAGGAGCTGACTTGGGAGTATGGTAAAAGCTATTACAATACATTTTCCGTAACAAAGCGCAAAAGTTGAAAGAGTCCAACGTACTATATAAAGAGCGCATCATAGGTATTTTGCTAAGGAACATCTTTTAACTATATTGATAGATACTGGGATGAACCTGGCTTATTCTTATAACGCGTCTTACTAGAACATAAAGACAACACTTTGAGAGATGTCAAAAACTAGAGACGTTAATGGTGCATATGGTGAAAACAAAATAAGAAGATAAGTTCCGAATACAGGGAACGATGATGTAAGCAGTATCACGGACGCGAGGAAAGATTCAGAAAGGGAATATGAATCGGTTGACTACCGAAAGTTTCTTAAAGTCACAATATCCGACCCTTCGAGTCGTGACAGTTTAAAAGTTATAGTTATCTGGAGGATTTAAAAATGGTGAAAAAATAAAGGAGGATTTTTATAAACAGGAAATAACAAAAAGTAGGTTCCATGCCTGTAACTCAGCGAATAATAAAATCTGAAAAATATTAGCTACGAGAGGGTAAAGGAAAAAATTACAGCAGTTACTTGTGAATGGAGGGGGAATCCTGCCCAAGTTTAATAGCTTTATAAAAGAGTGAAGTTAGCAATCATCTAACTCAGTTGTCCATTATAATCATGGAGAGTGTAGATACACTTTTATATAACTTCTCACCTTCTTCAGACCTCCTTGGATTTACACATCTGAGCTAATAAATCCTCGCGATTTTTAACAACTATGTTAATGACTCCTAATTCAGCTGAAAGAGAGGCTACGAAGTAGGATTAGATGTATTAAATAACGGACCATAGAAAATTACCTCACAATCTATTCTGGATTGGGGTGTACAGAAGTGGGTAGAATGTGTTGAAACTATATTACGAGTGAGAGATACCGTTATTGAAAGGACTTAGCAAATTGCCAAAAAGATGAATACGACAACTTTTGCTACAAAAGAATACTTTCTTCTGAAGAATTACTCTGGCGGAGGTCATATTTTAAATCGGTGCATGCTATTTTTAGTCATTTAACGTTCTCTCTTTGATATAAAGATGTATGTGTAAGGACTTGGTATACAAAACTGAATTGCGTACCTATGAAGATAAAGTAATAATATCTTTAAGTTCAAAAGTAAAAAATGTAAACCTGCGAGACCGGGACATGTTTTTTCTCGAACGATCGACATGGCAGCGTAACAATTCGTAGACGTGATGCTTTAGTGGATATACTCTCATGAATCCCTACTATGTGAAGAGGTTCTCTATCCTGTGAAGAATAACGCATGTACTCCACATGAACTAAAAGATGAAGGCGATAGGGTACTGCATTATACATGTAACCCATCCGAGATGCTCAATCATCCAGCTGCATGGCCTTCGTGTATAACATCATAATTGATAGCATCAATATGTGGTAATACTAAAAGCTCCTTTAATTAGAGTAGTAAATTTTTCCCCGAAGAGAGAAAGATTATAACATTCCTCTAATGTTCATATATCTTCTCTGAATAGATCAAAATTTTGACTCTGTGCGCGTGCATATAAAAGATGTAGAGGGAAATCCCTTCCCTTTACAGATGGAGCCCTGTTATGCAAAGTTCATATTAAAAAGAAACAGATGCAGTAATGGAATATACTAAGAGCGTGTAGTTCAGGTATATTTTCATCTTCATTAACATACTCTCACAGTGTAACGATAGTATTAAGAAAGATACCTCCTGTAATAATGGGAAGAAAAGGCGATATTCAGAGGGATCAAAAATGCAGAGGGCGGTAATGCTTGGGTGGATTTTTCGCCCGAAGCTAAGTGGAGAAGTTGCAAGACCTCTACTAGGAGAGTAGGGGAGGTATATAGGTAAAAAAGCTAATAAGAACAGCTTGCATACTATTCAAGTATGCCTGCTGGGAAATAGAACCCTCCGGTGCAGCATTAAAAAGACGTATTGCCGGATGTTCAGGATGAGACTGATTTGGATGATTTAAGCGTAAAAACTAAAAGCGTAAAAATGTCGGTCAAGGGCGAAGGGGCAAGAAGTTGTCATAAAAGAAAAGACTACAGCGGAAAAAAAACTCTAAGAAAAAATGTTTGATGTATTCATGCTATTTATTACTAACTGATGACTTTATATCGATGTGTGTTATATAAGTAAGGTTTTCAGAAAAATGTTCTTATACGGCCAGAGCTCGACACATGCAAGATGCATTTTCCTTCCATCCTTCTAAGTCTGATTGTCTGTAAGAGGAATTGGACCTTTCTCAAGACCCTAACACAGATTAGCGTAGCGAGTCCAACTTTATCAAGTAGATTAATCCTTCTGCAAGGCGATGATTTCCCAATACAACATCGTTCACTCTAGAGTTCAATATTCCAGGAACTTCTGATCAATACTAGACCCCCTCTAATGTGTTTTTTATAATGTAAAACGAAGTTGACAAACAACCCTGATGGCTACAAGATCTTCCTACGGGTGCTGACCATATAGGTATATCACGAATCAAATTTCCTGCTTCAATGCATTTTCCCAGGTTGAAGTCTATCTTAACGGACCTTCACTAGGCACTTCAGCAGCTATTCATCCTTATAGAAGCTACATAACATTTGTAAAATTATTCAGACGATGCTTAACACAATCTCATCTCAAATCATGTGGTTTTTACAGTTTTAAAGATGAAGCTGCACATAGTAGATAAGCAGCCTAAAGTCATAAATAATACTTATAAATTTTAGGTGATTAAAAGGCGATATCTTCTCTCAAGAAAGACTCACTCTACCATCTGTAGATACTAGAATCATGATTAACTAGATCCAGTTCACAATTTGCTCTTAAAATAAAGTAAAACCTGCTTGTTACAACAGCTGTTATCCAGAAACCGTGTTGTGCCCATGCTGTAGTACGCTTTGTCCGCCAGTAACGGTTACAGTAACCAGTGTGAAATTATCACCAACACATAGGGTGGTATCCATGGGGGTAATGTGCACCTCAATCGGGTACTCACCACATATAGCATTTTGAATAACTAAGCAATAACTAATGCTACCAATCGCGGGGGTGCAACACGAGCATCTTTACATTCTGACAGAAGCCTGATCAATAATATCGAAGTCGTCAAGATAACCTCCGGTGAACGTATGCTTACCACAGAAAGTGCTTTTAGGGCTGGTGGAACATGAAGCCTACCGGGAATTATAAAAGTCACCACTAATAAATCACACCTATTCGGCTTAGGGGTATCCAAGTTTACACGTGAAATGGACTGCCTCACGGACGTGATTTGAATGTTATAACCAACGGATGACCCTATCTCTCTGTACTCGCGGCTTTTTAACCGACTTAATAGCCAATTTACTGTATCATGTAAGTAGGGGAACTAGGTTTAAATCTTGAGAATACGCCAATAAGAATAGTATCATTTATATGCGTATGTTTCTAACTGCGACCTTTCAGCTTGTCAACGCTATCATTTAAACATTTTGAGAAAGGGCACCCTAAGACTAATCTCTCTTTTGGTTCGATTCTACAATCACCTCTCACGGTAGTGGTCTACTCTTGAGCATCCTGCATACTCATTGAATTGAAGAGTACAGCAACGTTACGTTTTGATTATTAAGATGAATGAAGCGGATAATAATCGGTTTTAAAAATGAACCTCGCTTTTAGGCGTGTTTGCTATTACGATAAACTCCTGTAAGTTGAAGAGGATACAATGCTGTCATATTCAATACATTGCCCTCGTCACATCACCTCAAGGAATTGATTTCCGTTTATAGAGCAAAAACCGATACTGTTCACATAATTGATCTTTAAAATAAAATGTTTTTTCATGAATAATCATTATATATTATTTTTTAAATAACTAATGTAAGCTGTGTAAAAACATGTCTTACCCTGTTCAAACCTATATTCAATTTATGTGGAGTACTATTGTATTTATTTCATTAAATGTTTTTTAATAATGTATGTTTTTAAATAAACTTGTTAATGTTTTTGAACAATTAATAATGCTGAATTGATTTTATAGTATTCTGATTATGTATAAATTGCTTTAAAATGCCAAAAACGCGGATTTTAACTTTCCTTAAAACTCGTGTATATAAAAAGGTTTTTAATAAATTTCGTACATTTTATAAATATAAATGTTTATATGAACAGACAACTTCTGTGTGTTTTCATCCTTCTATACAAATGTAAAATAAAATGTATTAAAACAAAAATAAAAATAGAAATATAAATATAAAAGTAATAAACAAATAAAAATATAAAAGAAACATAATGTTAATAAATATATGAGTTAAAAACAGTAAGCAGAAAGTTCACAGACAGTCAAAGCAGAAAGCTCTAAGCAGTAAGAAGATAAGTTCAACACAGTAAAGACCAGAAAGTTAAAGCAGTCAAGCAGAAAGTTAAAACAGTAAAGCAGAAAGAGAAAGCAGTAAAGCAGAAAGTTAAAGCAGTAAAGCAGTACAAACAAAAGCATACCTAATCCCGTTAAGGTACCATGGATTGTTTAACTGCTCTCATTGCTTTACGGGGGTAATCGTTAAGATAAATATATGAGTTTAAAGGTAAGCAGAAAGTTAAAGCAAGTAAAGCAGAAAGTTCAAGCAGTAAACGCAGAAAAGTTAAACAGCAGTAAGCAGAAAGTCACAGTCAGTAAATCAGAAAGTAGAAGCAGTAAAACATTATGTTATAAAGCAATCAAAGTTAAACAGTAAAGCAGTAAGAACACAAGGCATCTACCCTAGGTGTTGGTTAGATACCAACGTCTATTGTTTTACCTGCTTTACTGCTTTAAAGGTATGTAAAGTATATTTTTTCTAATAAAATTTCGTACACTTGGTAGTAAAAATGAATGAACTCATAGTATACTTTGAAACGAAAATTTTTGGAAATAGTTTATCATTGATATCATATTACTTTCGGTTCACGCGGGAAATTTTGCGTCTACGGACGCACGCGGCCGACGGTTACGCGAAAATATGCCGCCGCGGCGCCACGCGGGGGCGGGGAAATATTGCGCTAGCGGCGCCACGCGGCGCGCGGTTTCGGCGGATGGCTGATCCTGCGGACGCGGACTCTGAAACGTTTGCGATCACTGTCTCAGAATGTGTAGCTCTTTAGATATATATTCCGTCATGCTATAAGTGTTAGAAATCTAACTCATGACGCATCTGCAGCAGATTGTAATGTACCCCTTCCGTTCCTCATACTTAATTACCTTGGGGTAGACCACCCATAATTAGCCTATTCCTGGCTAGGGGAGGCTGAAAAAGGCTTTGAAAAAAGTGGCACTCCTCATTCAGTTGGCACTATCGTGGCAGCTCACACTTGGCACTCACTACTGCCTCAATTGGCACTCACTTGGCATCATTGGACTCCACACACTTACGCGAGCACTCCACCCCTGCAGAGTCACGGCCATCGATATAACAGTAACAAGAACAACTAATAGCAACATCCAACATAGATCTCTCTTCACGAGTGAGATAATGGAGGAACCATCAAAAAAAGCCATCAAAGTTAAGACACGATGGGATCAAATTTGAGACCCATAAGTATAAAACACATACAAGGTAAACGGTAAAAGTGAAACTATCACTGTCAAACTAAGGTTAAGACAAACACAAAATCAAGGCTAGATCACTACAGGAAGACAACTTCGCAAGATGGATCAAATGAGACTAGAGGCCAACGATAAGGGATGGACGTGTGATTGAGAGATACGATGAATCATTCACATAAAGATTGGCTAACATGATAAGTGTCTAACCATGGGTAAATGTAAGATGACATATGAAATGTAGATGTATAGTATAAAGTGGTAAGTAGTGTCGATGTGGTGCCTGTGATGTGATGATGGATCAGATAGTATCGAGAAGTTGTGTGTGTAGCTGTGTTGTGTGTGTGTAAATGGTGCTGTGTGGTGTCGTAGTGTCTGATCGGTGAACTTGTTGTCGTGTGTGATTGTTGATGTCGCTCGTGTACGTTGTGTGATATTGTGGTCGTCGTAGATCAGAGTGCAGTGTGAGTGTCGTAAGTTATAGAGTTAGATAGTCGCAGAGTGTAGTGTGTGTCAAGTTAGTGATGATGATTATATATATGATGTGTATGATAGAAATGTGTGATGTTGGATCGATACCGTAGATGTGATCGTGATATGGTGATGTAAATAGAATGTGTAGTGTGTGATATGTTGTGTGATGTGTGTGTGATAAGTGTGATGGTAGTAGTGTGTGTCGTGGTGTGTGTGTAGTAGATGAGGCATGATAGCATCGTCGTGATGTGTCAACCCGTGTGAAGCATGATGCTGCATACGGACTACGTACTTAGAATCGTAAAGATCTGAATGATCAGATTATCTGAGCTGAACTGTCGAATAGTTAAGACAGCACGTGCATAGGTGATGATAGATGTCGGTCGATGATGTGTGTGTGTAGAGGGTGTCGTGATGTGTTGTAGGCGCTAGCGTCAGCTGTACGATATGTTCGTAGTTGTGACTAGAGTGTTCAAGTTAGGCACCAAGACCAAATACCAATGCGACCAAATATAGATAGCGGGTGGGCACAGACCGAGATGGGAGAGCTAAAAAATTAGCGTGAAAAAAAGACCATGAAGATCAAAGGGTTGGTCGAAAAATTAGGGTGGAGGGACCAAATTGTGTCCCATGGAAACACGAAAGGTGCCAAAAATTACCAGTGGGCCAAAATTCAACCTGGTCATCGTCGAGCAAGGTGGCCAAAACAAGGTAAAAGACTCAATAAAATAGGGCTAGCCCCTAGAAAGGAAGATCAAAAAAATTGCCACGATTGTGGGCAAATGGCCCAACACGATCGAACAAAATTGACCCATGGTATCGGCATAGGTGGTCAAACAAAGGTAAAGAAACCAATAAAAATAGGGCTGATGCCCTAACAGGAAGAATCAAAAAATTGCCGTGGGCAAAAAATATGCCCAACGGTCGAAAAAAAATTAGGGGGCGTAAAATGGGGGAGGTAATCACGTACAAGCGTTTGCTGACGCACCAAACCGATTTGGCCGACACCATTATCTTACGAAGGGTGCTAAAAATAGGGTTGCCAAAAATTAGGGTTGACAATAATTAGCGGTTCTCAAAAATCTAGGGTTCTCCAAACCAATTAGGGTTCTCAAAAATTAGCCGGTTTCTCAAAAATTTAGGGTCTCTCAAAAAATACCGAATGGCCAAAAAATTGACCCATCAGCGAAGATCAAGGGTTGGTCAGAAAAAAGGTAACAGTCCCAAAAAGGTTCAAGGCCCCAAAAAGGTCAAGGTCAGGTAAAAAATTTGGGCCCAAAAGGTCAGGCCAAAAAAGGTAAAGGTCAAAAAAGGTCAAGGGCAGGGTAAACAATCCATCAGGACAAGGGCACGGGAATAGGTGACAAAGGTCGCGTCATTTTTTAATGGAATGGATCCACTATTCTCTCTCAGGACAAGCCGCAAGGGAAAACAGTTTTTTGCTTGGGGCCCAATCATATTTCTAAATCCTACCACAAAAGATAATGGCATCGCCATAAACCATCCGCAATATAATAACCAAAGGACAAATAGGCCAAAAAAGTATCAAGGAAATTGCTAATCGTGGCTTTCAGAAATGAGGTTCAAGCAAATTACATCTCAAGAGCATAACGAAGTAATGGATTTGGCTGGAGGTAGCAGTCTGAGTTTGTCATCTACATACATCGCGTCATTAAAATACAGATGAACTAAAGAAATAGAAAGTGCTTAATACCTTACCGATAACTGACAGATCCCTCAGAGTCACTTAATAGGTATCCCTGGTGTTAAAAAAGTCATTTTGCACTACAATACTCCACTTCTTCATTTGTTTCAATGTGAAAATGTTATTTACAGATTCTCTACCATTTCTAAACCTCCCAAGATATCCAAGCTATCTGATAATACGTTTGAAAGGCTAGTCATTCTTAAAAGGTAGATGTGGTATTGAAGTAAATTCAAGTTACTGATAATGATGGTTATTCTTTTCTTTTTAATTTTTATTTATGTTGCTATATGGTTACAGAAAATTATTATCATTTTTACTAAGTGATTTTAAGTGATCGTTTAAAATAGATATTATTATTATTACTTATTATTATTATAATAATGTAGATCTTTACAATAACCATATTATTCGCAAATACATATTATATTTTAATATATTATTAATATTATAATATCTAATAAACCCATAACCAAGAAAAAAGTTAAGCTGTTAATATAATTATAATTAATAATATAATTATATATATTATATATTGTAATATATTATAATAAATTATAATATAAAATCTAATATGAATTTAATATAGACTTTAATATAATATTCTTAAAATATATTTTTTTTGATATATTATAATATATATTATAATATTTAATAGGTCCATAAATAAGAAAAATATAAGCTGTTAACATAATTATAATAAATAATATATTTATATATATTATATATTGCAATATATTATAATAAACTATAATATAAAATCTAATATGAATTTAATATAGCGTACATATGTAATGATCATTAACAAAAGTGTAAACTATTATCTAATCCGAAAACTGACCGAAAGCTAACGCGCGTTACATGTAACAGGCGTTATCATGTAACGAAGTAACGTAACGCTTCAAAGAAATTTTAAAATGTAACGACTGGTAACGAATAAACGCTTAACCTGACACTCTCATCTACACTTACGAGTAACTGGTACCGCTAACAATCAACTTTGCATGTAACGATGCCATCTCTGTATATATTATATATATATATTATATATTAAATATTAATATTATATATATATATATATAATATATAATATATAATATATATATATATATATATATATATATATATATATATACTATTATATATATATATAACTATATTATATATATATATATACCTATATATATATATAATATTAATGGCTTATCCGGCTAATGGTGCAGATAAATGTTTTTTTTAACTCTTTTTTTCATATATTCAGTAGTATATGATACTAGCAATTAATTAAGATGTGAAACGAGAAAGAATACGCGAAATAGGAAAACTATTAAGCATCTGATTATGGCATCGAGAAAGCAAACTGCTTGTTAGTGCCTACCTGAGTGCAAAGATTCAAGGTAGGGTAAAAATAATGTTTTTGGGTACAATACGTTCCGTTTTTCTATTATGGTTTTCATATAATGATTCTGTGTATAGCATAACAAAACATATATAAACCTGAACTTAGATGGCAAGTCAACGGCAACGCTAAACCTATATAGATCGACGTGCATACTCAACATAACCTATATTGACGACAGATGCATAAATTTCGACCATAACCCTACATGAATCAACATTGCACGTAACTACATGTTTTCCTCTTGCTATTCGGGTAAGATTTTTGCACTTCAAAAAATATCCTGAGACGACTATCGCCGTGTCTCGGGCGTGTCAAACGTAAATTCGTAAAAGAAAAGATAATTACTATAATACTTTACCGGTACCTTTTTATTTTTTTTAAATTTTTTGATCCTGTTTATTCACAATGAAATTAATTGTTAGTATAAATTAATAATTCAAATATGAAAAAAAACATTTATCTGCCACATATTAAGGATAGCAGGCATATCTATATAGTATTATATAATATATATATAATTTAAATATTATATATATATAATAATATATATAATAGCTTATATACTATATATATAATATATAATATAATATAATATATTATATATATAATATATATATATATATAGTATATATATATATATACTAGATATAGTTTTGAGATATATATATATGATATTATATATATATATGTATATATATATATTACTATATATATATATAATATATATATTAATATAACTATTTCACATACTAGTTATACCAATTATATATATATAATATATATATACTATATATTATTAGTTAATATTAATACTTATTATTATATTATATTATCATATATAATATAATATATATATATATTACTATATATATATAATAGTATATATCATATAATATAAGTATATAGTATGGGACGCAATGATGATTTGACGATGACGATCGACGATTCACAGATACAACGTTTTTGACGCCCATGATTCATTAAATCACAATATTATTAATTTATCTATCTCATCTCTCTCTGCTCTCTCTCTCTCTATACTATTTTATAATAAATATATTAAAGCTTATAGATTAATAATGAATTAATAAATAAAGTCATATATATATAGTACTATATCACTATATATATAATAACTATATATACTATATACTATACATATATAATATAATACTATATAATAATATATATAATATTATATAATATATATAATAATATAACTATATAATGAAGTTAATCAAAATAATATATACTATATTATTACATAAATACTATATATATATATATATATACATACTATATTTATATATAATTATATTATAAATATATGACATATATTTATATATAATAATATAACATATATATCTATTTATTTAATTAAATTAATTATATATATTTATATATTTAATATAAATATATATTATAATAGTATAATATATATATGATATATATACATATATATAGACAGGGGGGTTAGGGGTTCAACCCCCGAAATTATTTAAGCGATATATTATATAGATTTCTATAATAATCATAATAATAATATAATTATAATAATAATATAATAATAACTAATAATGAATACTAATAATAATAAATATAAAATAAATATAATAATATAATATAATAATATGAGTAATAATGAAAATGTAAAGTATTTATTAATGAAAATGGAGGGAGAAATGTTTGTGTCCGTAAATTTCTTATCGTCCAACCGTGGCCCTGTTCCTCCATATATGTTATAAGCAAATATTTAGCCAGGACTTAAATGTAAGGTTTCCAATTTTAGGCAGATGATAACGAAAAATTGGCCTACACTAGTAAGGAATCATGAGGACTGATATACAAGATTTAAAAAGATTAAGGAGGGAGCTGGAATCGTTGATGGGATGAACAGGTTTATAGGTTCATTTCAACTAAATCTTTCTCTCTCATAATCCAACGGTGAAATCGTACTTGTTCACTGGAAATTCATAGCGACTAGGGGATTGGAAAATTCTCGCTCTACCTATCACTACTCGCTAATGTTCTTTCATTCAGCCTACGAAATCTTGCACGGGATAACTCTTCGACGAGCAAATCGGGCTTTTCATTAACGAAAGTGCGCAATATAACCTCTGTCTCTCCTGGGTGAATATCTTTTCTGCCTCTATGCCCAACAACAGATCTCTAGCAACTTCTCGTAATCTGCCTTTCACCTCTCTTATCGATCTAATGAATTCTGTTAGACTAACTTCTCCAACTGAATTAGGATGCCAGAATCATCCAGGGTTGAGTTGAGGAAAATAGGAGAAAATCTCTTCGCCTCCTATTTTCACGTCTAACTACAACCTAGAACTGATTCTGGGCATCCTCTTCCCTACTCTCCTTCTCCCTTCAGTGTTCTACTGCTTTGCCTGTGACTTTACAACTTGATCGGGGTGCAATGGCCCTGAAATCTATGACGTTAGGAGGGGAGGTGACCCGGATGGCTCCTCCCGAGTTATTTGGAAGGAAGATGATATTTTCCGTGCTATCCCCGCCCCTCGTTAAACTATACTTATAACTTCAATAACTAGTCACTTTCTCAGTTTTGGAAAGCTCGCACATGTCCCAACTCTATTCTCGAAAAAGGAAAGCCGCTTCTGATCTTTCTAACTATCGCCCATATCCGCTCTCACTGATTTATTCTAAGTAACATTGAAACCTTCTCGAACTCTCACTTCTTAGATCATCTGCAAAACTCATTCCGATAGCCAGTACGCCCTTTTGGCGCTTCGAGCTACTGCCGATATACTTCCTAATCTAACGATTTAATGGTTTTTTCGCTCTGATGAACTATTTGGAGACTTGCTTTGGCTGGCTGTGACATAATTCCTAAAGCATTTGACTGGAGTATAAGCACGCATCACTAGACCTCCAACCCCCTCCTTTGGGTTTCCTCCCTTTCTTTGCTTACTTATCTCTATGCGTTTTTTTCAATCGCTCAAATATCGGCTGTTTGTTGATGGGGTGACTTTCTTTCTTTCTCTGTCAATAGTGGGTGTTCCTCAGGTTCTGTCTTTATCTCGTACTTTATTCTTCCTACTTTCAGTTTAATGTCTTCTCACCTTCCATCTACTCATCACTCATATCGCCGATGACATCACCCATATCTTCAACTCATCTTCAATTTACTCCCTCTTTTTAGCTTCTATATTGCCTCTCGTCTTAATCTTTCCCGATTCTATTCTCGCTGTCCTGGATAAATTCCAGATGATGGTCGTCTCACAACATTGTGACATTCCAATTCTTTAAAAACCTCACGTCTACAATCTCCTCTTCTCCAAACACCTCTTAACTTTCCTATCTCTTAAGACGGTTTCTCTCGTCTCTCCGTTGACAATATAAAACATCCTTGGCCTTAATAAACAAAAAAAATGTCTAGGAAACCTCACTCACAACGTTGCTAGGGCGGCCTAAAAAGAAAAGTGGAAGTTCTGTTTTAGACGGCGAGAACTTTTCTGTTCTCTTTCTTCGGTTGCTCCAGCTATACAAGGGCGTCAACCGCCGCTTGTATGGAGTATGCTCTCTTATCTGGGGCACCAGCTTGGAACAGGGTCATGTCAAAGCAGCCAAAAGGCTATAAACTTTTTCTTGTACTTTACAGTTCACTTGATCCTATCTTTGCGGCACGATGTTGGTGCTTTATACCTCTATCCTAATAGGTACCTTCAGCGGCAGGTGCTCCATGAAATTTGGCAATTCGCGTACACCACTACGTCCTCCGATAGCACACAGGGGTGCCTGTACTGCGCACGAGTTTTGTGTTGACATTGGTAATCCAGGCTAGTTCACTGTGGTGCTTTCTTTCTTTTCCAACCACCGTTGTTCTGTGAATTAATCTTTCTCTTCCTGATTATCTTGCTGAATTAATCTCCTCACTTTTAAGCCGCGTCGTTGCTCATCATGCGTAATTAGCGACAGAGGGTGACTTTTGGCGTCTAACAACCCCTCCTTGAATAGGTCTCCGCGAGTGGTGGTGACACTGTAAAAAAAAAATCTATTGCCTGGCCAGATATGTGGCAAATGAACAAAATCCCCTAAAATTCTCTACTCACCCCATCCAAAACCAGTCATTCAGATTATCCCAGAAAATCACACCTCTCTCAACATTACCCTCAAGAGGACAATACGGTCCAACCCCAAAAATTTTGACATTTTCAAATTAAATTTAACTTTGGAATTTTAGTAACTTCAACACACACCAAAATTCTCCATAGTCCTACAATATTTACTCTGCAGAATTGCCAATCTTTCTAATCGCCCCTCCTGCTCATCTTTCCACACCAAACACAACACATTTCACACATACCTTCATTTTCACCGGTTGTTTCCTTTCATTTTGTTTCCAGTCACAGGGAGAAATCAAAATTGTGCCCTGTGCCTAAATACATTCATCACATCTCTTAAACTTCAATCACCTCTCTCCTCTTCTCCCTCCACGTTTCTCTCCTACTTCATGTTACCTCATACGACTTCATACATTCTCGCCGAAAAATAGAAGGCTTACGGCGATGACGACCTTCTCCGAGGCATGCATTAGCATTCCTCGGCAAAAGATAAGTGGTAGTGGGGTACCTGGACTATCTACCGACCAGTCTAGTCCGTCTTCTACACAACGCAGAAGCATACAATGGGCATTTTTTCTCGCACCACACTAGGATATAAGGGATAGGGAGTCTGTAAGATGTTGTCTGAAGAGAGGTGTGGATATAATTATGTGTATATGATATGTGGATAAAAGGTGTGTGTAAGATGTTTGTCTGGAGGATGAGTGTGATAATGAACGCAGAACGAAAGGCCGAACGCCCTTAGGGCTACTGGAATGTCAATACATAACATCAGCAAAATGGGTTATATATAATTATATATTATAATATTATATTATATATATATTATATATATATATATTATATATATATATATAATTATAAATATAATTTATTCCCACCAAATTTAATATGAACTTTTCAATTAAAGTCACGAGAAAAATCCAATCGACAACATTGAACGAATGACGAATTACAGAAAAAATGTCCGAATTGTTTGCCAATGGATCGAGCGACGATTAATCCTCCCATCATAATAATATAATATATAATAGAATATATATATATATATATATATATATATATATATATATATATATATTATATATATATATATATATATATATATTAATATATATATTATAATATTATATATATTATAGAGTTATTAATATATATATATTATATATTTTATATATATATACTATTATATAATATATATATATATTATATCATTATATATATTATATATATATATATATATATATAATATATATCATATATTATAGGTGACTAAAGAAGATTACCCGCAAGTGATATCCGTCGAAAACTAGATAGGTACACAGAAACATGATAACATATATGAAATCTAGCGGTATCGAAAATTATTGTAAGGACAAATGCACAAATAAAAATTTACCTTTTTTTCTTTATTTTTTTTTATATCTCCAATAACATACCGATACGGTTAACATTCAGAAAACTATAACATATTTAGAAAATAAGAGTATCGAAATAATGTATTAAAAAGATTTTTTTTTTTAAACATAAGAATACCTCAGGGTAAACCGCAAGATGCAAAGAGTCGGGGTCTCTCGGCCTCCCTGGGGACGACGGGGGGGCCTATTCCCCCCCTCCGGGGAGGGTCTCCGGAACCCCGCTCTTTGGTATTGGGTGTCGCGGGGGTTCCTGCCGCCATCCTAACCTGGGTAACGGAAACGTCCCCGCCTCTAAGTCCACCGTCGCTCGAGACCCTAAAAGAATTTTATACCTGATTTCATAGATGTTTTAGTCTTTCCTTCTCCCTAGTCGTAGTTTGAGATTAAAACAAAATAAAAAATAAAAGTAATTTTTTTTTTTTGCATTTTCCGAACTAAAATTTCAACACTGTTCGTTATAAATGATTATCAGTTTTCTTGTACCTATCTTAGTTTTCAAGATATCATGCGGTAACTTCTTTAGTTAGGCACCATATATTATTATTATATATATATATATTAATATATATATATATATATTTATATATAATATTATATACATAATAATACTATATATTAATAGATTATATATATATTAATTATATTATATATATAATATATATATATTATATATATAAATTATATACTATAATCTATATATATATATATTACTATATAATTATTGTATATGTCAAATATTAATATGTTAGTTATTATCTGTGAAGCTGAAATGTTTTCAATTTTTTTTGTCCAATGCATTAAATATTTCAACCTGATGGATAATTATAAAAGAGTCCCCTGGGATTTCCATGGGTCTCACTGACAGGAAGTACGTCCTTCAACGGGGAGCAAGTTTGTGTGTGTGTAAAATATATTAATAATATATATTATATCATATTATAATATCATATATATATATATATATATACATATATATATTAAATATAATATATATACTACTAATAATTATATATAATTATTATTAATTAATATATAATAATATATATATATATATATATATATATATATATATATAATAATTATGCAAGTTTCAAATACTATATATACCTAAATATAAGTAAGACCTTTCAAAAATAAGGATTACTAGACTGTAAATATTATATAATAATTTTAAACAATGTACGTTCGAGTCTCGGAAAACAACCAATCCCCAATCTCTATCCCTCATCCTTCTACCCCCCAACTCACCCCCTCTCAAATCACCCCAGAATAATACAAGTTTTCAATGTCAAAATGCTGCTTCTCGCATTTTACTATACGAATA
>JABUQX010061567.1:35000-37500 GCA_015478945.1 Trachelipus rathkii
TAAAGATACTAAAGAACGGGAAAAGCCCTGGCACAGACGGATTAAGTGCCGAGCTCTATAAGACAGGAGAAGAAGTGATAAAATGGTTGTACGATATAATAAAAGAGATATGGAGAGAAGAAAGCGTGCCGGAGGAGTGGGGACAAGCAACAATATGCCCAATATACAAGAAAGGTGACAGAAGAGTATGTGGTAACTATAGAGGGATAGCACTTTTAAACGTAGCTAGCAAAATATATGAAAGAATATTGGAGAGAAGACTGCGAAGCCGAGTAGAGGGAGTCTTGGGAGAATGGCAATACGGATTCAGAGCGGGCAGAAGCACAACGGAGCCAATATTCTACATGAAAATGTTGGTAGAAAAGACGATAGAGTGGAACAAGAAAGCTGATGTGGCCTTTTTGGACTTGGAAAAAGCATTTGATAGGATAAATAGAGAAAAGTTATGGAAAGTGCTGGGAGAACCGGAGTATGGGATCACTCAAAAGCTGATAAGAACAATAAAAAGCACATACCAGACTTCCAGAAACAAGATAATGGGGGATTTGGGGGATGAGAGATGGTTCAGGGTAGATACGGGAGTGAGACAAGGAAGCGTTCTCTCGCCGTTACTGTTCATAATATATATGGACTATGGTTTGAAGAGAATTTATAGACAGGAAAATGCGGAGCACATCCTGGTCTATGCTGACGACGCAGCCCTAATAGCGGAGGAGGGAGCTGATCTACAGGAGATGATGGACAGATGGAATGACCAAATGAGAAGGTTAGATATGAAAATAAGCACCGAAAAGACAGAAATTATGAAAGTAGCTAGGGTGAAGGAGGATTTAAACATGAGAATAGAAGGAACTGCACTGAGACAGGTTGAAGAATTCAAATATTTGGGGGTGATTGTGGAGGGGGTGGGAGGAAATGAAGGTGAGTTGAGGGAAAGAATGAAAAAATTTGCAAAAAATGTTGGTGCACTGTACCCAATACTAAAGAAGAGAGAAATACCTACAGGAGTGAAAATGATAATATATAAAACGGTATTGAGACCGTTACTGATATATGGGGCTGAATGTTGGGCCCTAAATACAGTACAGAAGCGAAGGATAGATGCAGCGGAGATGAGGGTACTGAGATTGATAAAGGGGGTTACCCTGATTGAGGACATAAGGAGAGAATTGAGAATTGACTCGGTGAACGAAGAAATACAAAAGAAGCAGCTAAGATGGTATGGACATGTGAAAAGAATGGAGGAGAGAGCGGGACCGAAAAGAATGCTGGAATGGAGGCCGGCTGGCCGAAGACCGTCGGGAAGACCTAGAAAAAGATGGATGGACGCGGGTGGAGGAAGCGGTGAGCGACAGAGGAACAACGATGGAAGAGGTGGAAGAGAGCAGAATTTACGAAGACAGAGGGATCTGGAGAGCGTTCTGTAGAGGCGTCACCTGACGGACTTTGAAAAGTCTACCAGAGGGGATGATATATATATATATATATATATATATATATATATATATATATATATATATATATATATATATATATATATATATATATATATATATATATATATATATATATATTATATATGTTTATATATATATATATATATATATATAAATAAATATATTATATATATTATAAAAAAAAAATATATACATATGTATTATTATTACATATTATTATTATATTATTATATATATATATACATATATATATATATATATATATATATATATATATATATATATATTATATATATATATATATATACATATTATTTGATTTTTATATATATTATATATTATTATATATATATATATATATATATATATATATATACATATACATATATTATTATTATATATTATTGTTAGAGATGATATATATATATATATATATATATATATTATTATTACAAAGCCCAATACTTATCATCTATATTTGATATACATACATATAATATTAAAAATATATATATATATATATTAAGTTAGATATATATATATATGATAGAGTTATTATATTGGTTGTTATATATACATATATTATATTATTATTATTATTACATATATATTATTATTACATATATATATATACTTACATATATATATTTACATATATTATATTATATATATATATATTATATTATTATTGATGTTATATATATATATTTATATATATATTATTATTATTATTATTATTACTATGCTGAAAGGAAGATATATATATATTAGTATATATATATATATATATACATATATGTATACATATACATATATATTAGCTGCTGCAATGTGTGTATATATATATATAGAGTTATATTATATATATATATATATACATATATATATATATATATATATATATATATATATATATATATATATATATATATATATATATATATATATATATATATATATATATATATATATATATATATATATATTAGTATCCTTTATAATTCTGTCAGTACAAAGATAGCTGCTTTTATTGTAAACTTACG
>JABUQX010061568.1:0-38638 GCA_015478945.1 Trachelipus rathkii
TCCCTTTTTCCACTCTGGGGTAAGTGAAAAGACTCTTCAGAATTGGGAGGATCAATTATTCTCTAAAAAAGTCGGATGCACTCAGAAACGGGAGAAGGTTAATGTTTTGCACTACAACTTAAGTCATGATTTAATTACAAATAATATGATAATTTTGCTTCAAGATCTTACTTTAGTAAATTAAAGAAGGAATTTTTTTTTAAACAAAAAAAAAGAAAAAATTGTTCATTTATTTGTAAGATAAATATTGCTATATTTTTCAGTGGTTAATTAATAAAATATAACTAATATTTCTTTAGCAAGATAAAATATAAGAGAATTCTATAACATTTATTTAAAGTTAAATATCTAAAATTAGTTGATTTAGGAAAATTAGGCCATATATATATATATATATTATATTATATATTATAATAATTATTATATATATATTATATATATTAATAGTATATTATTAATTTTATATATATTATATAATTAATATTATTATATATATATTATATAATTATTAATATATAATATAATATATATATTTATAGATTATATATATATAATATAATAATATATTATAAAGAAGGGGATCGGAATCGGAATCTGGTAAATCGAATCGGAATTCTAGGCACTTTTTGACTGGTATCTCGGAATCGGATATCTGGCATTCGCTTGAAAATTTGAATCGTCATCACTAATAATATATATATATATTATATAATATATATATATATTATTATATATATTATAATTTATATATTATTTAATATATATATTTATATATTATATGATAATTATAATTATATATGTATAAATATTATATATTATGATGGGGACATTCCAACATTTCTAGCCGATGCGATTTCCGATTCTATACAGTCAAAAGTGCCGTTCCCGATTCCTCGATTCCGATTCCGATCCGATTCGATTCCGATTCCAATTTTATGACATATTCTTTATTTATATTATTATTATAGATATATATATATATTATATTTATATATATATATTCAGATAAATAATTTATATATTATATATATTTATATATATTATATATATATATTTATTAGTAATATATATATATATATGGCCTAATTTTACTTTTCAACTAAATTTAGATATTTAAAACCTTATAAGTTAATGTTATAATTCCTATTTTCCACCTCATATCCAGCTTATTTATTAGTAATTGTAATTACCTTTGATGTTATTTCTCCTAACCACTGAAAAATAATGGCAATATTTAAAAATTACAAAAATGAAAAATTTTTCTTTTTTTTGTTTAAAGAAATCCTTCTTTAATTTACTAAAAGAAAGATCTTGAGGCAAAATATCATTATTATTTGTAGTTAAATCATGGCTCTTAAGTTGTAGTGCAAAAACATTAACTTTCTCCCGGCTTCTGAGTGTGCATCCCGATTTTTTTGAGTAAATAATTGATCTTCCAATCCGGAAGAGTCTTTCACTTCCACAGGAAAGCAAGGACACCCAGAATGCTGAAAGTTCCTTTATTCGAGACACCATTTGTAATATGGACTTTCTGAATTAAATAAGTTAATTTTTATATTGGCTGGATTTTCTACTTTAAACCGCATCTTCAAATTTTTTTCTCCCATATAAACGCAGACCTCATTGGAATCTGTTTCTTTGCTGTTTTTTAAAATCCTTTTCTCTTTAAATTCCGAAAAAAACAACTTTCAAAACTGAAGTTTAAAACTATATCATCAGTATCACTTTTTTCCCCATTCTGTGATTAAATGAGAAAAATCGGAAATTGGTTTTTAAGTAGTGGAACAGTTTTCTTTCCTTTATTACAAACATATATCTTCGCCAATCCATGGCTTAAGAATATCTTCCACTTTCTATTGTTATTATTCATCTTCAAGGAATTTAATTTTAAAGGTGATCAAGAAAATTATGAAGAGGAATCAAAATTTTTATCAATAAGTAAATGCTGA
Source organism: Trachelipus rathkii (assembly GCA_015478945.1). Taxonomy (NCBI): domain Eukaryota; kingdom Metazoa; phylum Arthropoda; class Malacostraca; order Isopoda; family Trachelipodidae; genus Trachelipus; species Trachelipus rathkii. Next base: position 1,950 of record JABUQX010061568.1, read on the forward strand.
GATCTATTTTTTTTCCTGAATTTATTCCATGCTGTACCTGTAGACCCAAGGTCCCTTCAAAAGTCCTTTTGCTGACTCTTTCAAAACTTAAATCACTTTCATATATGGATTATTCCCAATGCTATTGGATTCCTTGGCTCAATAAATGTTAACATCAACAAAATTTCAGATTTTTAGCAATTTTCAAGAACTTCCCATTGTTTCTAAGCATACAGGTTTGAATGATCCTGCAGATATGAAATGAAGAGCCGTATTTTTTGTTCAAAAAAAAATTTTGAACAAGCATATGAAACTGCTAATACATCGGTTTGGTTACATTCCTGAATAGATCTGTGCTGTGGTAATTAAATTCTAGTTGAGATCTTCAATTGGAAATAGCTGGGCGAGTGATTAATGACCTACGATTTGTTGCATATGGATATATATTTTTTACGTCTCTTTTTTCAAATATGCATCATTTGAGAACTAGTGTAAAGAGAGTAAAAGGCAAGATAATTTCTGATATGCGTTGTGTAACTCCATGCAAGCCATATTAGTCGTTATCCCTTACTAGCAGAATTTTATTAGCAGGAATATTGAATTCTTCCATAACCTTTTGAAGACAATCACTATATTAGATGCTGTATGAATACGTGAAAAGGTGAAACTCGAAGGATAGCATTATATTCAATAGCTTCCAATATTACAAGCCTACAAGGCAAATATTATACTGCTCACTTACGAGTTCAAGGGTATATAATTATCAAAAACATATTACATAACATGACTAACGAAAAAAGCCAAATGTCTGCCTGTCTAAATCCTAACATGATATCTTAGCTCTACGTAAAGATTGTGCGATTCCAGTTTCTTAATGAAATCTTAAGATGAAATTCAATATGGCAGACTTCGAATATTGTCTTTGAAATATCATTAAAGATGCGAAATAAAATTATTTCAGGATTGTATACTAAAGAATCGTCGAAAGGAATCGGTACAATTTTGCCGATTCCGATTCCGATTCGATTCCTGAAAACAGCCGATTCTTCCGATTCCGATGCCGATTCCGATTAATCTTCCCATCATAATATAGATATATAGATATTATATATATAATAATATAATATATATATATATATATATATATGATATATATTATGTGTGTGTGGTGTGTGTGTGGTGGTGTGTGTGTGTGGTGTGTGTGTGTGTGTGTGGGTGTGTGTGTGTTGTGGAGGAAGAGAAAATGACATGGAGTTTAGTGATAATGTCGGAGGGGGAGAGTCGGCAATATGAAGAGTAAGACATCGAACAGAAATTTTTCTATTATGACTGTTCAATAAAGACAAACGGAATAAATCGGAGCTATATTACAGGTATGCGCGCACACAAGGTTATTAGACCAGCTGAAGAGAGGAAATTTCTTATCAAGAAATGCAGGACGTTAAAAAATAGAGTTTCTGTTCCATGAAATGTAATTGTTCTGGGATATGAATGACACAAAGGGTGATGATCGCCGAAGAATAGAATTGATAGGAGCTTTATTCTTGGGGAAAATAAGAATCTGAGCGGGAGATTAGATCATTACTTTGTGCACTCAACAACATGAGTATAATAACACTACATAAAACATGAGAAGGTAGAAAGACCCATGGTACCGATTGGATGACGGAAGGCAGACATAAAAATCAATGATGATTTGATATTAACAAACAACAAATGAAATATTTAAGGATATGAAAGTATCCATCCGTATCGAGATCCGCACCCAATGGTGGGGGGGAATGAGGAATGGAAATCCAGAGCCTTTTAGATGTAGACGGAGAAAAGATTTTAGTTGAGAAACTGAAGGGAGATGAGCCAGATTTTCAAAGGACATATTCCAGAGGAAAATTGAATACGAAAAGACAAGGATTGGAAGGATGTAGATGTGAGAGGTGGTTGGGAGGTTCCTGACAGAACGGTGGTGCAAAACAGTCAAGAGAAAAATGAAATGTTTTAAAAGATGGTGGTGCCAAAGAAGATGGAAATAGATAAGGCATTTGACCTGTCTAACGAGTTTGTGGAAGACGAGATAGCATACTCACGACACGAAAAAAATGGAAGAAGGAAAAAGGGAGAGAGAGAGAAGATTGGTAGAGATTGAAAGAGACCTTGCGAGGGGGGGTAATAGGGAAATGGATAAGGTGGAAAAAACTAAAGGAAAGAACAACACCTCCAACATAGCAATAAGATGAGAATGTGCTGTTAACGGACGAGAGAGGATTGGAAAGGTGGTAAGAAAGGAATTTTGTTGATTTTGACGAATATACCAAATGATGTGGAGAGAGGATGTGCATGAGTGGTGAACATGAGGAGGGTGGTGGGAGCGATGGCACAGAACGGAACGAAAGAGCATATGCCTGAGAAATGAAAAACGGGAAAGACCGGGGTGGGATATAATCAGGAATCTTGAAGATGTGGGAGAAAAAGGAAGTTATGGATGAAAAATTAATGAATAGTGCTGACGAGAGAAGACATCCTAAAAGAATGGAACGATCAGTAAGATGCCCAATTTTTAAAAAAAAGGTATTAAAACGACTTGTTAAATTACAGAGGAATTGCTTGACACCACATATCACAAAGGTTAAGAACGAATATTTAGAAAAAGATTGAGAGAGAGGTAGAAGATAAATGGTACGAGTGCAAGCTGGTTAAGACCAAATAATAAACATTGATCTTACAATCGCCTTTAAGAGATGTTTTGGTGAAAAGCTGGGAATTTACAGAAAGATGCTGAATAGGTGTTACTTTTATTCGGGCATTCTTGATGGATAACACTCGATTGTAAGGGACATGATATCTGAAGTGCTTTTAATGTTATTACGTATTTTATATTGGCTGATTTCTACTTTTTTTATAACATCTTTCATTTTTCAATATATTTTGTCTTTTCTCCTTGGGAATAGAGCGATGAGTTCTGTTGTCTCGTTGTGGATATTTTAAGTGTGTCGAACGAATTTTGTCCTGTTTAAATTACTCAGAATAATATGGCACAACCATTTATCCGAAAAATAAGTTAAGACCTTGTTATTTCTATACAGCATCACTATTTTCGCGCACCAGATCCTGGTTGAATAATAAGTGAGAGCGACTAATATACGTACTAAGTTAATTCAGGAATTTAAAAGACCCGCTAAGGGGAAAGACTGGTTATCTCCGTTTCCTTATGGATATATTCAGATCTGATAGATGAGTTTTGCGCCAACTCCGAGATTTGCTTATGGAAGCTATGAGGTGCGTGTCAAGACTGTTTTCTTGATCTCATCGTTTGTTTATTATATATTCTGTATTGGGTAGAAAATAAGAAATGGGTATAATTATAGAAGCGTGGATCTCCAGGAGAGGATAGGTAGCAAGCACAAAATTCTATCGTAAGTAAAATGCGAATCATTGTTTACTGAATTTTTCATGGCTGGAGTACTGCGAGTTTGTAGAGACCTATGTCCCGTCAAATAGATTCCTTCTCTTTTTCTGACTCATTTCAAAAAAAATGACATACTCGCATGGTATTTGATTATATTTGTTGGGTTTGGTGATGACCTCTGCCAGATGCTCACCATTGAAAGTTGTGACCTGTCGTGCGTGCCAAGATCTGAAAAACTGGTTTAAAATAGTAACGCGATTAAAAACTGTTTTCCTTTCCTTATACAACATATATCTTTCGCACATCCATTGCTTAATATCTTCCCACGTTTTATATTGTTTATAATCATGCCCAAGGGAGCACATAGAGTGCTTCATGCTCCGTGGATCCAAGATGGATGTGGGGGGGTAAGCAAGGCACAAGATTCTTTTCAGGGTAAAGTTATAATGCTTGAACTTCGGAGTGTGAGTAATGAGGATTAATATATGCTCGCACATGGATTATAAGTAAAACGTTTTAAGACCCGCCTACTCACCAAGTTATTGCGCACATTTACAGAAAAATATTATATCGCATAGTAACCCTTTATTTTCGGGAAAATTTTTTGTGGATTGGTGGAGGTAGATTTATTACAATTACCCCGCATAGGGAAAAACAATAATTATTACCGCGCAATCGCAAAGATCTGGTTGCGGGTTGTTTGTGTTTAGATAATTTTGGAGGGTTGATAGCCACAGTGTTGGTAAGAAGGGCCAAACTTTTTGGTTTGTAAATGAACTAGAATTTGTTAGAATTTAATTTAGCCCATCAATGGTTTGATTATTGATTAATCTCAATATATTAAAAATTTTAATATGAAGGATTGTTGTGCTCCAAATAAATTGAAGCCCATGAAGCTTCATAATTAAAATCATGCAGAATTACATGGTGGATTTTGTAATGTAAGGTTTTATTAATACCGAGAACTAAGAACGTACTGAGGCATTACTTAATTTCCTGTACAGTACACAAAGGGGTTGTGTAGCCCATTTTTCTAACCGAAAGCCCGACATGAAGGAACAAGCGCTATCATACGAGTCCCCCAAAAGTTATAAGGTATCTTAGTAAAATGAGTATTAAAACACAAGGTAAAATGAAAAAATAAGTTAATACAAATTTAATTGAAAGCAATTTCAATTCACATTTAGGAAACTGTAGATGTAAAACGTGTGAGCTGTAGGTCTATTTTTTCTGTTTTTTGCCAATAATTTTCTCAATAATGTGAAATGTGCTAAATTCTCTTCACCAAAGAATAAATACAATTATTTAGGCATCTTTGTTTTATGGTTAAAATGATAAAGCTACTAATTGAGGGCCTTATATATTTTTTTTTTAAAGAAGCGATGACGGCTTTTGTTAATTTGATCAATGGCTAATTGGAAATGAGATAAGCCGTCTTAGTTGTGGTCATTCAAAGGAAGTTTTTGACCCGTGTTTATAGAGCGGGATGCATGATAATAAAGAACGTAAGTTTAGCGACTACGTGTTGACTGTATATCGTGACGAAACTAATAATTCAGTGTAGCTGTAGGTTCGATAAAGTAATATTTACATAACCTCACTAAGAGTTATATGAAAAAGACGAACAAATATTGTACTGCATCTACACGTTGGAAGAAGGTGGCAGGCTTACATTTACTTTAATCTGTTATGGACTGGGCGAAGGACATTTCACTTTAAGATTAAAAAAAAAGAAGTAAACTTCAAATGTCATGAATGTAGCTGAGGTTAACTGCATTAGAGTAGGATTCGAATGGCAAGATACTAAATAGTTAAAATCGAACCTATAATCGGATTATTAGTTAATGAGATTCGCCCGCATTAAATGGAGAGTAGTAAAATTTATATTCATACCCTTAAATCGGTCATTGCTTGTAGTTGTTTCAAATAAAATTAAATTATATAAATACCATAAGGGCATGATTATAATCAATAGGTTATTAGATGAAGTACTTAATGTCTCACATAAGATAGTAACGGATACCAGTAAGTGTGATAGTGGTGAGAATGATAATAAACAATAGTATATAATTAATAATGTAAGTGTTATTAGATATAGTTATACTGGCGTATATGATATATATCCATAATCTACTATTAGTACTTTAGTGTATAAACTTAAGACGAGGAGACCGAGTAAAATCACCCTCACCATAATATATATATAGGTGAGTGTCTAATCCTCTTACTATAACTAAATTAGAGAATGATTTTTTAGTTAGCAGGATAATTACATTTAGTAATAAAGATTATGCTCCATATAATAGCATTTTTATTGGGTATAAGAGCAATCACTTAATAGGGTGTATTATATATAATTTGGCATCAATAAAATCAATAGTATATAGTACAGGTATATGTACCTGCTTGAATCAGATCCAGTAGGGTTATAAAGATATTGAATAGGGGCGTGAAAATATAATAAGTAAGGAATATAATAGAGATTTGAAATTACTTATCTAGATTATAATATATAAATGGAGATATGTGAGAATAACCTTAATTATAATAGATTACAATTTAAACCTTCCCAAATATATATTATAAAACATTTGAAGCTTCAACTATAAGTTAGGGGTGACAATAAATTATAGTCACTTGTTCCAACTACAACGGGTCGGATAGTTAATAATACCCAGGTATGTAATATTAGATATGAATAAGATTTAGAATGGGAAGTATATAATGTTATAGGATGATGACCTCGTTTGATAAGTATGAGGGTACTTCTTTTAGTGCAGTGAAATAAGCAAAAGGGAGCCTAATAACAATAAGAGTATAACCGAGTGATGTTAAAGAAGTGCCGGTGGTTAAGAACGTATAAGAAATTGGCAGAAAACGTTGGAGGAATAACAGAAAATACTTCTGCCAGAGCACGGGCACCAATGCATACATATCTACGGTCTCGGTGGCCCTACTACGGGTCGCCTCTCTCTCTCTCGCTCTGCGTCTCTCTCGCGTCGGTACAATCGTCTTCTCATCTCTCTTCTCCCTCTTTCTCATCTGCGTGCTCTCATTACATCTGGCTACATAACATAACATCATCTCTACATCATAGATCAATCAATCCCTCAATGTATTCTCTCCCACTGATAAACTTCTCTCCCCTCTCGTCTTTCTACTCACGTAAACAATCATCTACATACGACATTCTACATTACAATCTACATCTCTACTAAAACATTCTCCTTCATAGATTTCGGAGAACGTTAGCATCTACTTAGAAAAGCTTGGAAGCATTGGTCGGTCTACACCGATTGTACGAAATTACAGTTTCGTGGGAGCTGCGATTACTAGGTTTCTTTTAAAAAACATAATACGTGGGAGTCGATTTCGTGCAAGATGTTCGGCGGAATATTGGCCTGAAGTTTAATAACAACATCACTATCTGGCGTCCGTGCCAAATTGAGGAATTTCTTGTGAAGAATCTTGATTATTCTTCGATCGAGAGGGAAGTGTTCTTTGTAAAAATATATATTAGATGAAAAGAGTGAGATAGAAAGCGAATAATGAGGTCCAAAGAAGAAATTAGACATAGACGTATAGAATTTGAACTTGAAACAACAAATTATACAAAAGGATAAGTAGTAAACAAAAGCCCTTGGTGAGTATATCCAACAGAGTTTGTGAATTCAAAATAGCTAACAAATGCCTTAAAACTGAGTGGTCAGGCAATAAAACGTATGGAAAGTTAATTGACATTTAGTAACAGTTACCATCAGCAATATCATGGTATTTTATTTAATTAGGTGGTTTAACACCTATAAAATTATACTTTGAACCTATACTTAAGGCCACCACACACAAAGACATCTCATACATACAACAGCACACACACAATACCTTACACACGAACAATCAATCAAAACCATATCTAATCACACACACCATTTCCACCCACTCACACGACACACCAACCTGGCTTACTACAATAATAACTATAATATACCTCACCCGGTACTCATAATAAAATGAACACTCCTGGGTAATATATGCGGATTAATATTATAATATGACTTATTGAGGCCTCATTCCCTCCATATCCCTTATACATCAGTTACCGATATGACACTTACGGCTCAGAAAATGAGATAACAGCATCTCACCTAGACCTCTCCGTTGTGTGTGAGTGGAATTACCATTTTAAATGAGGTATTCGGCCTCTCTAATCCGACTTTTTTTATTACTTTAAATTTATTTATATAAAGTATATATATATATATATAGTTATATATTATAATGTCAAGATTTAAGAATGAACAGCAAACCAGGATTCATTTTCTTTTCCGGATGGACATATTCACGTAAATAGTTTACTTATCTAAGTTTTACCATTTAGGACTTACGGATTATGATCCAGAATGTTTCTTAAGAGTAAATAGAATATATAACGCTTTATACAGTATCATACCTTTATGATGTGAAGAGTAATAGGATATATATTGGTAATAATAAATGGGTAATGTGATCGAAAGAGTCATATACTGAGTTTAGGATTATTTAATCAATTCTTATTAAATACAATGCTCTTGGTCGTGGCGAGATAGATTTGTAATATTCACTTATGGATATAATATATATTCCATGCACTTCATAAAATAAAATAATATAAATATTTCATCAATGATTATATTATATATATACTTGTTATATTACGCCAAAGGTTTTTAACTATATATATTATATAAATATCAAAATCAACACTGCTTTAATAACAAGAAATGTAAGAGGTGTATTAATTATATTTGAGTTGTAGGAAAGTTCAGCATTTACAAACTTTATATAAATAAGGTACATCTTACCTTATTATCAAAAAACATTATAAAATTGTAATTATGATTATTGATCTAGATCTTATATCTATCGACATAATGTGAGGTGAATAATTGTTAGTATAACCACCTATTCACTCATGCTATGTAATTGAGACTGGATATAATTATATATATAAAACAACACAATTTCAATAAATTATAAATTATATAAATATTAACTATATATGAGAGAGCAAAAAACCGACTGTGTTAGCTCGTGTACCTGAAAATATGAGAGTCCCTTAACAATATATGAGACGAGGAATCACGGGTCGGTAAGGTAAAATAGTGTTTTTAAAAAAAGTAGCGTTATAGAGGTAAGGTATGATATTGGTAGAAAATTATAGTAATTGAAACATCGCGGTCGCTTGATATTACTGATGGTAGGATGGATGAAATTATTTGGTTGAACATGATCCGAGGACCAGGATAAGGAGGGAAAAAGCAATGTCAGAGTGAGATGATCTGTGGAAAAGAAGCGAGGAGCGAACCGCCACAAAAGACATGCCGTGGTGGGAGACAAAAAATGAGGTGTCCGTAGTAGAAAGACATAAGGTTGATGCCCGAGAGCGTGAAGCAGAGGCCCCAAAATCTTAAGGTAGGGTGCCCCGAGTACTTTATCAAGATATAAAAGATCTAGTTTTATAGAGATTGAGACAGGTAGGGTGACACCTGTGTGAAATGAGCGTGAGGACTCAAGGATCCATTGCGAATACTACGACACAGCCTTGAAAATTTATTTGTAGCGAATATTTGTAATGAGGATAGTGTGGGAACAAAAAAATAAGTTTCTCCAGATTCTATCTACTTTGCAAATTATTTTCATATAATTTCATTTTAATTGAGCGAGGGCGATGGGAGCATAGTGAGATGGTAACAATAAGAAACCTGGTACACAGAGACAATTATATAGATAATAAGATGTTATAATTTCTAGGAAATAATTTCTAACAATGGTGATGGTTTTGCGACTTTACATAAAGACAGGATGTTTTACAAATGAATGTGTGTGAGATCTAAACATTACATGTTACACAATGTACCATATCTATGACTGGACCAAATATCGAGGGCTTCAGTTAAAATGTAAATCGACGGTTTATAGAGCTTTACATAGAAGTCATGGAGATTTTAGATAATATATAATTTATCAAAATATAATTTAAGACTTTTCTGAGCTGTCCGAACAAATATGTACCAGTAGGGAATATGATTGACTGTACAAAAAGATACGGCGTGGGAGTGGACATAAGTGCATCCGAAGTAAGCGATGATCAGAGAGCCGCGTGCTGTGTACGCGCGAGCTCGGAGTGAGAAGTGAGGGCGTGGTGATATAGTGGATTGAAGTGATATGATGACGGGTCGAAAGGGTTGCGCAGGCTAATAAGAAGGAGAGATAGGTGACATATTGGAAAGAGGGTGATAAGAAAATCCCTGCTCAGAGCTAGAAGGAAGTCGAGTAGGTTGTATGGTGATACCATGCGGAGGGTTATGTAAAAGATGTTACAGGTTAAGGAGATACTTCTCTAAAAAAGCGGTTAGAAGCAATTTTTCTAGGTATAGAGGAACGGAGTTTACTAGAAACCACCAAGACTAGGTTGATGTAGGTGGGAAAGAAACAGAACCTAAACCATAGAACTCAGAGATTTAAGAGATTATTTCGAGCCAATGCTACAGAGGTGGTTAAGGAGAGGTGCGAGATTCACAATACGATCTAGTGTATTAAAAGAGAACGAAAGAATCGATTGAGAGATTAATTCAGGATAGAGGGAATTGCCTCATACTTACTATCATGGCAACCGCGTTTGATTGTATATGATGAATTAATTTTTCTATTGATGTAGACGTGGAATGGCGTCAACATCAAAGAGCGTGAGGAGCACACGCAAAACCCAGAAAAGGGTCGATGATGAGGGGGTCAATGAGGAGGGGATCGATGAGGAGGAGTCGATGATGAGGAGGTGGAGATAATATATGGCTTTGAGCGTATGAAGCACTTCAGGATTTTGCTCAATTTCCTCTATTTCTACTCTATATTTCTATTTCTAGTATTTTAATTTGGAGTAGAGAATAAATGGTTGTTTTCAATGGATCAAAACATCAGGTCATTCATTTGTCTACCAGACTATTAGTCTGTCTTCAATATTTTCCTTACGAGGAAAGGTTACATTATTTCTAGATATATAGTATTATATATGTAGAGATAAGTGGTGAGGGTAGTGTATATATATATATATATATATCATATAGTATGAAGGGGGGTGATAGTATTATGGTACTGTAAATTTTATAGGTGTATATATATATATATATATATATATATATATATAGTATAAAATATATATATATATTTATTATATATGTAATATTTAATATATTTATATATATATATATATATATTATAATATATATATATATATATATATATATATATATAAATATATATATATATAATATATATATATATTTATATATATATATAACTATATATATATATAGATATATATATTTATATATTATATATATATATATTATATATATATATTATATGGGGTTAATTTAGCGTGGGTGTATGAGGTATACAAAAGTAGTATAGGTCTTAACCAAGGTGGAGAGTGGACTCAGCAAAATGCGCGTAGTTTGTTATATGTACAGGTAGTTGTCGAAGCCTCAACCTGACTTTCTCGAGTGTAAAAAGGTAGGGTCCCTAAATAATATAGAGATGAAGTTAGGTACGAGTATGCTGTTTATGGGGTGAGTAAATAGTATAAATTATAGGTATTTATACAGAGGACGGTATGATAGGCAGTGTGTAATGAGAGAAGGGATATATATAAGAATAAGTTAATTAAGTAGTAATGTGGACGAGAAAGCTAAATTAAGCTACGGTCACCTCAAACCCGTATATATAGATATTAAACAGGTGAGAAAAAATAGGGCTAGGATACATGATTATAAAAGGGTTAAAAACAACTCATGAGTACGTAATATGTGACATAAATACGGGCAGATAATAACCCGCGCCAAAATAGGTGAGGGCAATATCAGTATGTAATATGAGTATATAGATAGTAAATTTATATTTAACACCCCCTCCTTGAATAGGCTTTGCCCGTGAGCAATCGTTGATAACCGTAAAAAAATTATTAATATATATATACTAAAATGATTATATTAGATTAATATATATATATATATATATATATAAATATAATAAAATATGAGAAAAAATTAAAGAGAATATAAATATTCAGTATATATATATATATAAATAGAAGAAAATAGAATAGTAATATATAATAGGAGGGAAGAGGTAGGTATAATAAGGGGTCACCCCGAAACCACCCGCTCTAGTGAGTAGTGATCACCGGTATATAGGTCCTTAAGCCCGTCCGCCTCCATATATATATAGTGATGCGGGTAGTTATCTTTCCACCCAAGGACTTGCGGTTGATTTCGTTTAAAATCTGTTGTTCTTTCCCTCGCCCTTCTTTTTCCTCAAAAGAGGAGTTCTGATTCAACGGGCGAACTGTTAGAGATCCCGATAGGAAGAAAACCCATTAATGCTTTCATATATAAGTGAAATATTTTGAAAAAGATTAGGAATCAAATTTTATGAATATATTCAAGGTTAAAATATTTGTAAGTACAATATTATTATAAAAGTTACTTAACGCCCACACGGATCGGGAGGCTCGGAGTAAAAAATGTTTATTTATTTTCCACAGGTAGCCTCTATGGAATACATATTAATTTAGAGTACGTTTTAATAGGGGCGGAAAATGTAAAAAGAAAATAAAATCGGTATCTTATTAAAGAAACGTACTTAATAGCAAAGTACAGCGGAAAATGGGAATATACATTATTTGGAAACTCCTTGGTTAATGAGAAAATATTTTAATTTAAGGGAAAAATGTTAAAAAAAATAAATATTGTTCATAAATAACAAGTGAAGTAATATGCAGGAGAAAGCCTATTTAAACCTTTTATACGTTACTCGTTTAAAAATAAATATATTGATCAATAAAAGACAAGGTTTGATTTTTTTAACTTAAATAAATAAAAAGAAAGGGTATACCGACCGATGGCAGGAGTCGTGGCTCTCTCTTCGAAGAACTCTCGGCCTTCCGGGGAAACTACGGGGTAGGCACTTATTATAACTCCCCTCGGGGAGGGTCCCTGGAACCCCCGCTCTTTGGTATGTTGAGCGCCAGGCCATGTCAGCTGGGGGTTCACTCCTGCCCTCCCGGTACGGCGAGCGTGATGGAAAACGTACCCACCCCATAGGGTTGTTTCCCCGTCGGCCTCGAGCAACACAAGTAACAAATATGCCGTAAATACCAAGTGACCTTATACAAATTAAAAAAAAAAATCATTTCGACCCTAGAACATCTTTTTGTAGTATCATAGATGCTACCTGTGAATTTTTTTTTGATCCCGAGCTCCCGTTTCGTGTTACTCGTTTAAAATAAAATAAATTTGGCTCCAAGTATAGCTGTTGTTGTTGGTGTTGTTTGTTGTTGTTAAACTAAAAGAATTATTGGGAAGGAAACTGAATATACGCCCCGATGGGCAGGACCGTCGTGGTCTCTCGGCCTTCCGGGGAACTACGGGGTACGGGGACGTATGTTCCCCGGTCCCTCCCGGGAAGAGTGCCAATCCAGGAAAACCACCCGCTCTTTTGGTATATTGGGGTGTCAGCGCCCCGGGTTGGCCGTCCGCCCCTTCCGGCCCTACGGGAGTGATGGGAAAGCACGGAGGTCCCCCCTGTGATTCCCCGTCTGGGCTCGAAGGCCCCTACATTGCCGTGTAATACCTTTACAAAATTAAAAAAAAAATCAGTTTCGACCCGGGGGGTGTACCACAAATGCTGTAATATTATGCTGTAGTCATAGATGCCCTACCTGAGTGAATTGTTTTTTTTTTTGATGCCGAGCTCCCGTCTTCGGACCAAGGGCCGAAAAAGGGAAAGCCCGGCGTTAAAGTAAAGGCGGTGTTTGTCGCGTTTTCAAATCAAATAATAAAAGTATAACAAAATTAATTAGGTACAAAATAGAAACATACTACTATTGGAACTAAATAGGTTACGAAAGTTATCAGTTTGGTATGGGGATTGCCAATATCGAGCTCTACCGTTTTTTTGGTTAAAATTTCAGGTTAGTCCTCGATCATGGAAACAACAGAGCGACGGAGGGCCTACCCTCCTTGAGATGCCGACACCATCTGGAATCTTGATTTCAGCCGTGCCCCTTAAGCCACTGGAATCTTTTCAGGGTCCGTTTACGATGATAAGGATACTTACAATTTAGGTAAATAAATCTATCCACCCAATATAATAGGTCTATCCACATTCATTCTATAAATCTATTCTATACATCCTTTAAATATATCCTCACAAATAAGTCTGTGCGTCCAATTTAATGAATTTTATCTTTTTTCCTACTATAAATCTGTTCTATATACCCATTAAAAATATCCTCACAAATCCTGTTTATGTTCTTATATTTCTGATGTTGAATTATCCATAAATTTGCTAAATATATCTATCTTCAATTGCTTTATATATTTTCTCAGATATCGCATAAATCCGACCTAGGTTATACGCTCGTTGAAGCAACCATCATATATTACATGAATGTCTCAATAAGAACTTTAGCATATTTTCTATTAATTTGAACTAAATCCCAAAAATATGTTTTCGTGCATCTCTCAAATTTGTCTTCATACGTCCGTCCCAAAATTGAGGTCTTTTTTTTTTTTTTTTTTTTTTTTTTTGGTTTTTACAATATTAAAATGTTAATAGATTCGTTAAAGCACATTTGTTTCATATTTTATAATTTTTCGATTAATTAGACATTGATTAGTATCTTTAATAATATATATAATTTATTACAGGATACCGAGGAGAACTTGAGCCATACCAAAGCGGAAGAACGTTAGTCATAAAAACTCATACCCATGGCTTTAAAAACACTCCTCCAGTTAAACTTGACGGACCCACATACGTCATTCTTTTAATAAGGAACCCTGCCGAGTAAGTTAAAAAATCACAAAATTTGCTGAGAAAAAAGCTTGGTGAGTTTTCAGGAAAGTAATCTATCTTAAAAATGCTAATAATCTGGATGTCACGTGATACAAATAAACATTAATATTAACACCTTATTAATTAATATATTTACACACAAATTATTAAGCTATTACTTTAGCAATTTATTATCATTAATAAATTTTATATAAAAAAATTGATTATTTATAAATTATTTATTCGTAGTTTCGTTGGATCCAATAATTTTAATGAAGGCTGCGGCCAAAGTCTTCATAAAAACTTCATCTTATTTTTATATTGATCAAATTAATTCATTAATTAAAATAAATAACTAATCTGATTAAATCTTGATTGGCCCAAAATACGCATAGCAGAATATTTAGCTGATTGGTTAGATAATTATCAGCGTTGTATGGATTATTTGTTCCTCAGCGCATTCCACTAAATTATCAAGAAATTTTTAAAGGAAATTAAGACCCTCCTGAGCAACAGGGTTTGTCCCTTCTAAAAATCACCTTGGCCATGTTTGCGCAGGTGTATGAGGGCACAAGTTGGTCCTTGATTATCGTGATCGCACTAGAAATATGTACGTTGACTACTATATTATATGATTCTAAAGATAAAGCGTTATAGAGTATTTAAAATATATGTCATACTATATATAGTCGTTGGGTAGTATGCTATAGCGTATAAGGTATAGATTACTATATAAGTATATATGATGTATATATAATGTAGTATATATATGGTCACGATAAAATGAAATGCTAAGAACATCAAGAACAAGGAAAGTATGAAGTTTATGTTTTAGCGGGTCTTATATAGTCAAGATCAGGTCTACGTATATGAGTTGTGTGTGTTCCAAAAAGTGGATAGTAGATATATATATATTTACCTATGCTCACATAGGGCAGAACGTGTAAAGGGCCGCCGGCGGGGATAGTAAGAGAAACTAGTAGAATAATTGTGCCATCCGCTCGAATAGCGGTCGGAAAAGTGTTAGGTGGTAAGTCTGCTCGAAGGTGTTTTCAAATGGTGCATTTAAGGCCTCGGTACTGGAGGCTGTGCGAGAGATTGTTCTACAGAGAGTTTAATTAACGCAAAAAGATTTTTACGGCGTTTGACAATAGTAACTTCCCAAACCTGAACATAGCTACGTGATTAAGTCAGCGTATATCAACTTAATAAAAAAGGCGTTTACGGTTGTACCACAGTTATTGTGATTTGCGGCGCGGAAACTATAATGACATATATTTATAAAAGGCCTATATATTATATATTATATTACTGGGGTATATAGTAATGGAATCATTAAAATATGGTATATATATATTTATAGTATTATATATATAATATATTTCTTATTATATATATTAGGTAGTAATTATTGGTCTATATCATATGAATGCAAATAGTGAGTATATACGCTCCTATAAATAAGTAAGGGTAAATGTGTTGACTACCCGGTATGTAGGAACGTGAGTAGTTATTATATAGTAGTACTATAGGTGTGTATTTATATATATATTATATATATATATATATATAGGATGGAGAAAAATTTAGTTATGGATGCTAGTATATATTAGTAAATTATATATATATTCGTATTGACGATGAATAGCTCATGCAAAGTATATAATAATTTTTCGTGACTCAGAAATATATATAAGGTGTAAATAAGAATATAATCTCAGTAGGTTACTATATATTTAAGTATTTTATTATATACGGTACTCATAAGTAGTAGAATAATACTATATATAACGCTAAGAGCTATTATTATATTACGTCATACGTTATACAAATAAGCTAGAATAAAAGTATGATTATGTGGAAAGTGTAATATAGGGAGGTAGGTGACTCACGCCTAGAAATTATATAGGCGGGCTCACTCGGCGCCAGGAGTCCACGTTATATAGACAAATCATTCTGACCCACTTCTATATAGACACCAGCTATATATTATCTATTCTAATTACCGAAAATAAACAAAATAACTATAAGAACATAAAGAACACTGGCAGTCCCCGTCCTCACATACAGATTAGCAACCTACCCTATATATCGGAGATAATCCCGTATTACCTATAGCTAATTATCAATCAATCTTTTAGCTATTAGATATAATAAGACTATATTATATATATATATATAATATATATATATATAAATATAGAGAATATATATATATAGATATATATATTATATATATTATATTATATATAAAGATATTAATAATATTAATAGTGTAAATAAGTATTTCAACAATAGTATTTTTAAATGGTTTGTTAAATATATTATATAGGATACATATAACATAATAATAAATTGTAGATAATAAATAAGATATATATATATTTTATTGTAATGAAAATTATTAAATATGAATTATAATGGTAAAAGTAGATATTTAAAAATGAATAAAAAAAAATAGAAGATAAATAAAAGATAAGGTGGAAAATCTGATATACTGATCCTATTAATGATTATACTAGTAAAGCTATGTAATAAAGCGGATAGTAATTATATAGGGTAGTACATAGTATATATTTATATTATTATATATATATATATAATATTTATATATATATTATATATATTATAATATTTATTATGTATATATATTAGGGGGCTCGAGCTTAATACTAGGATAGTGGAAAAAAATATATAATGTATATTTATTATATATTATTATTCATATATATAACTATACATATATTATCATTAATTATATTAGCTTATAGTGTATTAGCACAACAATTAACGCACACATATAATAATAATTATATAATAGCGTTATTACCGGTGAAATATCTACATTATAAAGTTTACCTATGTAGGCTAATACGGCTCCATACCTATAGTGTAGGCAATCCGGGTATAGGAAGGCCGGAGGGGGTATACTATATAGTTTTATATTTATTATTTCAGTATTTAGGTTACCATACTCAAGTATATTATTATTATTATATATATTTAATATTATATATATTATATATATTATATACTATATATATTATTATTGATTAAGACATTAAATTTATTATTAATATATTATTTATATTATATATATATATATTAATATAATTATACTATTATATATATATAATGTATATTATAGTTATATGATATTATATATATATACTATATATGTAATCATATAATATATATATATAAATAAACTAAATGTATATACTACCAGACTGCGCACCACTCGGACGGGCAGTGTAACTTTCAAATAGGATTAATAAAAAATTGGTGGCCAAAATCATAAATAAATAAAAAAATTAAAGTGAATAATAAAAAAAAAATAATTGGTAGTAAAGTAAACCCACCCAGTCCTTGCCTTAACTTTAATTCCTCAAGGTGGTGCATGTTAATACATTTTGTAAGGGGGCTGATAAGTATTTTGAATTGCTGGTGGGAATAATTAGTATGAAGGCAAGGAGTTTCCACCAAGAACATGATGTGGCTTGGAAAAGGAGGTAGGCACCACAACGAATGAATTCCTTGAGTCTCTTAATGAATCACGCTCCAATATTCATGTGATAGTAAGGGCAACCTCTTTGTTGTTAAGAGGGCGACGCTAATTGTGTGACAGGTGAATGCGATTAAGGTCGAAGTTCTCTCGAGCACCTGCCGTTTCAATACCTAAGAAAAAGAGATAGGTGCTGGCACACGTCACGTCGAGCAGAGGGAAAGCAGGGTCAATGAAGAGAGCAAGAATAAAAAGTATGGGTACAGTTTATAAGTCTAGTCTTCATTAGCCTTATACCTCAAACTCATCCAAGGGAAGGAGGGGGTGGCAATAGCCGGATCCACCCCCAAATATAGAAGAGAAACAGTATAATGTTCATATAAGACCTTTATATAACTGGTGTCAGTATCAAAGCAGATAAAAGAAAAAAATTTCACGAAAGTACGTGAACATAGAATTCCCAGCTTTTACGAGGCCATTTTAGCAACTGACTTGTGAGTATGAGGTCTCTGAAGAACAAAAATCGATCTTCATTATGTATAATCCTAAGTATGCTAATATGATTTGACTTACAGGTGAGACTCCGTAGTTACAAGAGCCAGTCGAAAGGGATAAGAAAAAAGTTTGAGATGAGGTGTTTTAGAGAGTGGGAGACTATGATAGAAGTGTCGTATATAGGTTTTAAAGAATTAATATTCACACCAGATATGCGTTACCCCACCTGAGATTCCGTCGAACACAGATATAGAAATTTATAATGGATTATTATAGTATAAAATTTTTGTATTTTACTATTAATATACTATATATAATATACTATTATATTAATATATATATAGTATATTAAATAAATATATATATTATATATATAGTATATATATATATATATAGTAATATTTATATATTATATAATTTTATACGGTTGTTTATGTTATAGTAGTGAAACGTATGATGTGAAATTTATGAAGTTTGAATTTAGATACAATCTAGCGTCAGTTCATGGAACAATCTTTAGGGGCTTATAGTTTATTTTGTGTAATGGTGGAGGACATTTATAAATGAGGATGAACGTGTTAGGAGTTGTGTTGTGTTGTGTGTTGAGAAAGGCTTGTTAGCTGCGGTGCAAATATCCTTCATTTCCTGCCACCTTCTTAGTTCTGTTGGAAATTTTCTTCATATTTTCTAGTTTCTTGCTGATAGTAATCTCCCTCATTAAAGCCTGCGTCTGTGCTCATCTAGCGTGAATTTCCTTTCTTGATGCATTTTTCAGAAAAATAATTCTGCCTCATCCTTAAAATTACCTCTGCCGTGAGTGGTGGTAAACAATAAAGAAAAAATTGAAAGATTTGACCATATTTTTTCTGGCCTGGCTAAAAATGGTTTTGGTCATATGGAAAGGATATATGTTTAGGGTTTATGGGTCAAAGCGGATGGTATAGTTGTGTTAGATATACTGGGAATTCGACTCTGCTGGAGAGTAATCGGGAAAAGTGGATTTTGTCGAGTAATTAAGAATGTCTGAGGAAAAGGAATGTGAGTTTGGCAAAGGCGAGGAAGAAAGGTGCATAAGTAGGAGTGAGTGAAAGGGTTTTTGTGAAGTGGGGTATTTGGTTGTAGGGCGTCTGACCCAAGAGATTAAAACATTTACATTGGACGATAATTACCACAATTGGAGGGGTGCAAAGTCGAGGTATTGTGAAGCGGACCAAAGGGGTAAAGGAAGGTTTTTTATGAACTTTAGCTGTGACGAGACATACTCAGGAACATAAAGAGTGGGAAAAGGCCAATATTATGTAGCCATGGATAGATGGTGAGGTGAAGAAAGAAATTGATGTCATTGTCCTTTCTATTACTTTTCGTTTCCGGGTATGTTGTCACCCCGCCCCCATTTTCGGAAAAGGTATAATGAGATCCAGGAAGTAAAAAATGAAGTGAACTACAAAAAAAAAATATTATATAGGCAACTAACTAACTTAAATATAAATATATATATATATACACAACTATATTAAACTACCCAAAGCAACTCTAAGTAGTATTACCGAAATACATTATATTATATACCTACCCTATATGTTAATATAAAAAGCTCTTATTAATATTATGCCTAATATAATACTATATTAAAACCAATAAAATATATATATTATATATATATATAATAACTAAAAAAACCACCACAGTAGAGTATACAATAAATATAAATAATATACAGTATATAGACGGATAAAAGCTTTTCATATTACTTAATATATATATATATAAGTATAACCTTTATTTAAGATCACGGCGAGCTGTTAACATAACCAAAATTTTTAGCTTGTCCATAAAGATTGGACCCAAAACTAAGAGAATACTATATTATTATGATTGCCAGGGATAAAATAAGAAATAAGAGATTTTATTTATTTTAAATTTAAATTTGGGAGCTATGAATGAGGAACAAGGTGAAATATGAGTAGTATTATAATATAAATGTTCTTTAAATAAAGATTTTTTTTCACATTTCAACAAATAATTTATTATCTGTGTCAGTATAAGAAAGGTTAATTTTTCAGGTATAGATGTATTTATTGACGTTACAATAAAAACTAAAACAATTACCATAGGCATAGATAAATGCACGGCCCTCACGCCCCAGATAATAATAGGTGGCGTGTGTAATTAGCATGAGCAGACCGCTCGCTGAAGCGCTCGATTCAAAATACGCGCGCGCTAGTGCGAGCGGTGGCCCGGTAAGTATGTAGGAATAAGATTAGCTCGCACTTGCGCTAAGAACAGGCGAGTAAAGATGGGTATAGTGTATATAATGTAAATATATATCTATAGGCGACATATTACCCGTGCTAATAGATTAAAACTATATGTGAGGCTTGAAAGTTATCTCCTCTTATTGTCTGGGAAAAAGTGTGAGAGAAAGAAGAATATGTCGAGGGAAGATCCAAACTCAAATGAAATTATTATACTCAAGATAGCATTAACCAAACATTCCTATTTCTAATCTTTTTATTGACCCCAACATATGATTTAATAAAGGACCAAGAGTAAATAATCATATATAGGGAGTAATACATAATGTGATGTAAATTATATAGAATAACTAACGAGACTATACGTGTAACTCAATATAGTAATTGTAGCAGTAGGAAATGGTGGGGATAAATATAAAGTAATGTAACCTCAATATAATGTAATATGGTATAAGTAGGAGACTCCATATATACATAATAAGTACAATACGGATAAGTGGAGCCGTTGAAATAAAAATTAAAAAATTAGTTAGTGTTAACAATAACATGAGTAGTGGGACATAACCCAGTAGAAAAATAGGCTAGGCGAACCACGGATGTGGTAACATATATATAAAGTGGAAATAATGGAGGACGTATAATATTAAAATCAACATATTAAGTAGTGAGTATATATATCATCACTAAGCTGGTAAGATAATATAGGTTAAATTAATATAATATAATATTCTATTCAATTTAATTTTGTTTTCACCAAAAATTTATTTATACTTTTCATCAACGACCTAATTTCGAAGAAACCTAGTTACAATACTCATTATAATTGATAAAAATTGCTTTTAGTCAGTAATAATAATAATAAAAATAATTAAATAATTATATAATTAATAATAATAAATAGGAAGTAATAATATAATAATAAGAGAATAATAATAATAATAAAGATAATACAGATAATAAGATAGTATAATAATAATAATCCAGTAATAAACATACAATATCAATAATAATAATAATAATGAATATAATAATAATAATAATTTAAATATTATAAATAATAATAAATTGAAAAAAACTCGAAGATGATAATATAATTAGGATACATGTAAGAAATACATCTTTTGATATAGATACTATAAGGAGATATAATAAAATAAAATGGTGAAGATACTTTTAATATTTTATAGAATAAAATTAGAAATAATAAATAAAATAATAATGTTAATTTACAAAAATAAAATGAAAAATCAATTTCTTCATGTGTCTACTCACCATATAATCTTTTTGATCGTTTTTTTTGAGAATCACAGAACCTTTTAAAATTGGCAAATATAACGAACGAATGTATATGAAATTAATTGTTGAGGGAAGAAACAAAAGTTTAGATTTTTCTCATATTCATGCCAGACCACAAGAAGAAAAAAATGTTCATGTGCTAGAAAGAAGAGATCACAAAAGAGTGTGTGGAGTCTAAGTCCGTTACTTAGCATAAACGAGAACATGGAAAGCGATCATGAAAAAGGATTGATACACTTTAAGGATAGGAGGTGAGGCAACCGCCATAGGAAGATGGTAAGACAAGGCTTTGAAAAAGAGATATGGTGTACAAAAATGAACAATAGAGGATCAGTAACTAATAACCTATCATTAATCATAATAAGTAAGCAGGAACATAAGTAAGTAATAGATAATTAATGCCCCTAAAGGGATTATAATAAAATATAATTAATAATAATAGGTATAAAAGTTTAAAACTGCTTGGTTAATTCCAGGTCACACTCTGGAGCCTTGACTAAATTCTTTTTTACTATCCCTATACAACGAAGTATTAAGTAGGAGGATAGAAGAATGGAGGGCATTATAAACCAGACTCTTAAAGAATTTAGAAATCTCAACCTTTACTATCATAACGCTGCTTATAATACTGTGTTTAATATCTAATTACGATAATGTCCTTGTAAGTACTTTATAATGGGGTATTTAACCGGTTTATTATTAAAGGTTTTACGGAAGTAATTAATACCTTCAATTAGGAGTGAGTTCAGTGAAGTAACTGTTAATTGATAAAATAGTTATAACTTCTGAGATAAGCGAAGCAGAGATTACCGAGACTAAAGCAATATCATTCAATCAAGTAGCTTATTATACATTCATGGTTAACGTCTATCATATAGATTAATAGACAAGTCTTTCATAAAGTAATCTTCTGGCTTATAATTCTAAGGAATGCTTATTTCTCAAGCGTCTCCTTTGACATCTTTATCTTTCGAGATGAAATTATAACTTATCTGTACACTTATTATTACCCTATAATCTATCTGTCTTGGATTTAGTATATATCAATTTTATGGAGCTTAATTAGTATGGCTAGCATAATATGTGGCTGACATCTAACTCCGCTTAGTGATACCACAATTAATTTATTCAATGTCTGGGCTGATCTATTTATCATGACTGATTGAATGACTTATTTATCTGTGGTTAATTCTTTAGTTTTCAAAACAAAATTAAAAAATATCTGTGTTAATTATTCTTTAAGATGGCAAATTATAATTAGTTATGGTAAGACTTTTCATAAGTTACATATTTATATGTTAACTGAGCACAATTCGATTTAATATTACTCTAAATACGGATAACTGACTGTGTTATCCATATTATAGTACAGTGGATATCCTCTATGGAAAGAGAATGGAAGGTCATGTAATTAAACATTCTTCCGCTACGCAAGTCAAAATTCATAACTTGAGTCTAGGTATTTATTTCTTTATCTCAAAAGGTCTAACCTTTATGTATCCATATGAGTAATGCTTGGCTAGTATACGTGTCTTCAATTTTACACTCTTGACCAATCGATTATTAAACAATTCAATTATATCTTTACATTTTCGAGATCATTATAATGTTCATATTGGTTAGGGTCTTAGGAATTAGAGTTCTAAATTAGCCTGTAAAATTCTTTCGATTGAAATCAGATAAACTTATCATTTTTTTGATGTAGAAGTGATGACTTTTGTGTATCTGAGCTTGGCTTCCTTCCATAGACGCTAGAACTAGTGTTGATAAGGTGAGCGGGAGGCTAGGATCTCTTATCCTTTATTTTCTAAGGCTCCGTTCTCCTTTGTTTTCTTATCGATTATTCTTAGTTAATGGAGTACTGAAGTCGTTAATACACCTATTATAGTACGATGCAAGAACTTCTTTTTATTTCCCTGAGCAGCGGAGGAGTCAAGTAGCTTGGGGGTATTTAGCTTATGAAACAAAGTAATTGCACTTCTCATTGTACTGTTGGAAATATATACCTTATCAATCTAGACACGCGAGTGGGAGAATAATATGGAGTACTTTAAGACATGTAAGATTTATTTCTTTTACCACTTTTTAAATGTAAAGTAAGGACCGTGGCGCTATACAACATGATGTCAATCGGGGTTAATATCGACTAGATCAGGGTTGTCCCACGCCTTTCCTGTGTGAAAAGATTTGTTCGCGAAACTTGCTTGTTACCAGTTTTAAGGTTTTAAGATGTTATAAAGGTTACGATAACAGATTTATCCCTAAAATATTTTATTAGAATTTACCTAATTAATTAATTTTTTCAATACTCTTACTATTAATGGCACACTAATTGGACTTTAGGAGTGAGCATCTTCTACTGAGGTCAGAGGGGAGTAAACCCTAATTATTTTCTTCTAGTTGCTTCCCTGTTCTATGAAAGTTATTCTCAATAGAGGACTAAAATAATTTTTATGATTTTCCTTTAGATTTTGGAGCCGGAGAGACCGGTATGTCTATATATTTATCCTTATACTTGTATTGGACAAGAGCATACTTTGAAGAATTTACTATTATATACTATATTATTTATATAAGTTTTTCTTATATTTTTTATTTTATTTTAGCATCCACACCATATGTCCTGTTTTTTTTTTCCTGTCGCCTCACTGAACAGCAGTTTTGGTTAAATCGTCAATAAACGGTGGGTTCTGCCTCTTGACATTCGTCGGTTCGAATTGACATTGGTAAGAAGGTGGTTTGCTAGCTGGAAGCATTTAATCTTTAGAATTTTTGACCTCGAGATCATCGAGAGCACGGTACACGCCTAATTTGCCACTGGCTTCTTCCTTTTTAATAATTTAAGTTACGAGTGTTTTCGTATATACTCTAAGACCCTAACCCTCCTTTCGTTATCTCACCAGACAGAATTCTAAAAAGTTGCCTACTTGTCTCTTTTCTCTTTAAACCGAGGAAGACAGGTTATTCTTTTGATACGCATACCAACTATTCTTTCAATACTATTACCTCTGTTCCTATAACGGCTTGAAGTTTTTTACAAGGTGATATAATCATCTGTCTAAACAACTTCCTACAAAATTCTAACTAAAACATCCACTTGCTTGATTAATCGCGCGTGCACTCTCACCTAACCTTCGATTTTGGTCTCAAAACGCCTCTTCATTTGCCACCGTACCTCGAGAGGTATATGGTATTCCTCCTCTTCTAATGTCACTCGTCTAAATAGAAACAGATGTAATATCGCAATATCCGTCTATGCTCTTTTTTTTGGTAAGTAGCTTACTCTTCTACAAGTCAACATATCCTCTTATTAAAAATTGTTCTTTCGCGGATAACTTCAATATAATATTTTCTATCATTTCCCTCTATATTACCCACATTTAATTTCATAAATTACACCCCCACACTCCTTTCGTATTTTTTTTCTGTTCTTACTGGTCCGCTTTCAGTTATTCTTACAGCCCTAAGGCCCAATCATTTTCACATTCCCTCAGACCATCTAGAGGCAATGCGCAATCCAACGATAACGCGAAAAATACCTCTTCTCACTCCAGTCATCCGATTATTTCTCCTTCTATTCCGTTGAGAAGCGCAAGAGGGACGGGCTCACACATCTTTTAAAGAGACCTTTATCTATTCGCTTCTTTCTCCACTATTCCTCTAGCTTACCACATAGCAGATACTCTATCAGCTTCGCGCCATTCGGCCCATATCATCTTCGTTAAATAGTCTACTCATATCTAATCTACCTCTTAATACCGATCGGCTAAGTATTTCACTTACTTTCCTAATACATCTTTCTCATTCCCGTCGAACATAATGGTCCTGCGTGCTTTCCTCTGCCTCAACCTGTGACTAAAATCGTCACTGAGGTATATTCGAGAGTGACTGTCTTCTGAGCTCTGTTGGATACCTCATCATCTTTTCCGCAACAACTTGCTGGATGTAGTTAAATCTTGTACGAGAAAGAATCAATTTGTTCCTTCTCTTCTCCGAGTTGCATGACGGGCTCATTTCACACTCAGGTGGGTTCAGCACATTCTCTCTTCCGCACATCGTTGTGTTGTCAGATGCCCCGTGCGCCCATTGTTCGAGATACTAAGCTACTCCGACTATATCGGGTCATTTCTTGTTTGAAAACAATTTATCCAGGTTCTCACTATCTAACCCGCTAAAATGAGCATTTCTCTTAAAAGAACGCAGTGAACTACTCGAGCGGGATAGATGCACCGACTGCGCACTCGCATGCAAACCTAATACTATCTAATATCTCTCCAAAAGTTCTGTCAACATACTGTCACAGCTCCTTCATCTCCTACTCATGACAAAAATATCCTCCTTCCTGTTTGGTCTCTCGCGTTGGCAAGTACTGACAATTCCTGTTCTTGTCTCTCTACTTGTCTTCTCGGAAAAACATTAGTTGTTTTCTTCATCTCTTCTCGTCTCCTTATCCCCATAATCTTGGTTTGTGGACAGGCTCTTTATTTTTTCTGTCACGAGTTTTGTTGTAATCCTCCAACTCCTACTGGATCTACTGCCTATCCCTTCCCTCCTTTTTTTCACTTCCTCGAGGACTAGTAACACGGACTTTCTAGTGAGATCGTCGAGAATCAATCTCTGCGCCTTCGTCTCTTGTTTATCCCCCATCCATCCCTCTCCATACTTAAAAGCATCAACTTTCTCAGAAATTCAGGAATCTTGAAACCCCTATTTCCGCTCTTACACATATTTCCACGCTTCACTAAATCTCTCTATTTCATGTTACCTCTGATTGGCGTGCAATTGTTGTTATATCTCTTTATATTCTGACTCACCGGATCTTCCACGCGTGTCTCGACAGGTTCATGCATTGAATTGAATATACATATGATATAACATCCTATTTACGTCTTGATATTGTCATTACCCACGTAATTCACAAATGTCATTAGGCCCTCCTTCTTAGATCGAAGGTCCATCATCATCCTACGTTCTTTTCAACCTAATTAACTGATTCATTATTTATATAAAAGCTACCTAACTATTACTAACCTTATATATCCTATCTTTACTAAAGAATTGTTTCTGTAAAAAGTCTATTACACATTTCTCCTATACTTTTATATTTTTGGTTCGAAAGAAAATAACATTCTACAAAGTCCACCCAGAT
Source organism: Trachelipus rathkii (assembly GCA_015478945.1). Lineage (NCBI taxonomy): Eukaryota > Metazoa > Arthropoda > Malacostraca > Isopoda > Trachelipodidae > Trachelipus > Trachelipus rathkii. The sequence continues at coordinate 28,907 of JABUQX010061568.1, forward strand.
CTCGAAAACATTTCTTCCCATATTTCTCACCGAGTCTTGAGAGCTACCCGTTATACTCCCTCACTGTGTCCAAATTCATATCTATAATCACTTACGAAAAGATATATATATCTCATAAATTACCGACCTTGAGAAACGACCCAGCCGATCATTATGAGAGCAAATAATGTCCTAGCTTCACTAATCTAAATTTCGATGTTAATTCCTTTCCTTGGTATTGCAGACATTGCAACACAAGTATACTCTTTTTGTTTCTTACTGTTAGTTTGCGCCTAAAGCACTGAGTTTTTCTTTAAATCGAAACAAGCAGATAACTGCCTCATAACTGGAGTTTGCCAGTCCAGAGTCCTGGTCCTTTAAGACTTTTACCCATGGACGTTTCAAGGCTTCTGGCACCGTCAGGCAGGGCAAGGTGTAAAAGGATTTGTCTTGGTAGACTGGGACTCCTGGTGGTTCTTGAGGCATATATGTGGATTTACCCATTTCAGCATTCCTGGGATAAGAATGAACTGGTTAGGCCAATAGGGGTGTACCCTGTGTGGAAATACCCTGTAAACTGAAGAACCACTATGCTGAGAAAGATGGAGGGGGGGCACCTTGTGGGTGGCCGCTATAATATGTGTTGTTCCCCGGTGTCCCTTCTTGAGGTTGTATCTGTGGCTTGAGCAGCCATCTGGCTGTGCCTCTGTGTGTCCTCCTAGGGGGTCTAGACCTGCGGACTGGAATGTGTAGCCATGCTGTAACCCTGTGATGTACGTCCACCTACGGGGGTCGGTTGCGGTGGCTGTGCCAGCCCATGGCTTGTCACCCTGCAGGTGGGAGAGCTGGTCTCCTGACCTGCTGATCGGGATTCAATAATGTGTCTTCTAGCCCTGTGTCAAGAGCACAAGCTCACGGTTATTTTTCTTTACCTTCCGAGTTTATTCCATGGGGTTTTTCGGGTCCTGAGGGTCCTGGTGGCACCCCCAGTTTATTCCCGGCTCTTTTTCGGTACGGCGCCACTGTTGCGTGCTGGGCATCAATTGTTGAATTCCAGTGGCTGTCCCACTAATGAGAAAACGTTTTCAAGTATATAGGTGGCGATGGTCCTCTCTCCTTGGCAGGTACCTCACTGTCTCCCAATAGCCGTGGGGTTTTGCCGTCAGAAGAGTGCTGATCAGGATTTTTAGGCCAAATATTCGTATCCTGGAATCTGGTTGCTGGTAGGGGTCCCTTTGCACATCGCCTACCCCTCCTGGACCTTTCATAGATCCTTGTCCTTGGGCGCTAATACTTTCATCCCTTCACATCGCTCACCTTCTGAGATTTTCATTAATCTCTCTCTAACTCCTCATTTGCATTTCCATTCTCTTTGTCTAAAGATTTTAGTTCCATTCTGCCATCCTTACTACTTAAAATTAATTGAATCACGAAAGTGGAAACCGAAATATCTTAACGCGGTCACCTAAAAACATGGCAACTGGATTGTGATTTTTTGGTGATACGGTCTCCCCAGTCTCTGGATTACCCTATCCCTTATACTATGGTTTTTCCCCCCAATTACTAACTTTTCTGCCTTACATATCAAAACATTTGAACCTATCAACCGGTCGACTGCTCTCAAAAGTCTCTCCTCCTTGAATTTCCTCCTCTCTTTGTCTACTTATTCTAGCTTTCCTTTCAAAAGCCTCAATATCTTCTTTTTTTTGAGCGACTTCTCTTCTTCTTTTCTGTCAATATATATATATAAAATTTTTCTAACTCTACTTTATTCTTACTTTCATTATTATTCCACTCAACTATCTACTCTATCCATCTCTTATGCCGGATGAATCGTGACCCTTCACTCTTCAACTCATTTCAGTTTGCTTCCTTCTTTTTACTCTATAATTTCTCTCGTCTAACTTCCGGTGTATTCTTCTATTCTCTGCTGCTCCTTGATAAATTTCGATTTGTCGGTTCTCAATTGTGGAAATCAATTCTTTAAAAACTCAACCTTCTCTACAAATTCTCCTCTCTATAAACACCTTCAACACTTTCCTATATCTTCTCTACTGTTTTCCTCGGTTCTCCTTTTGCATAAAATCTTTGACATCCTGCCTTAACATAAAAACAGGCGAAAAAAATGTTCTTGAAACTAGGACATCATAACGTTTGCTATATCAGTCTTCAATGGAAACTTGATTCGTTTTAGGACGTCGAGGACTCTTTTCTCCTCTTCTCAGTTTACTCCACTATACATAGTGTCAACCGCCCTTGTTAGTAGACTGCTCTCATATCTGTGTCTCTGTTTCACCGGCTTGGACAAGGCCGATCAATCACATCCAAAATGCTTAATACAACTGGTCTTACTTTCCTTTCACTTGCCCTCTATCTTTCGCTCAGCGTTGATTCCTTCTTTATCTCTTTTCTATAGTACCCTTACATGCGTGCATTGTTTTCATTGACTTACCACTCGTTCGGTACCACCTACCTAGAACCCTCGTACTCATTGTGGATATTCCTGGGCTCAGATCTTTTGATATTGTTTATTCCATGCATTTCCGGGTCGTTCTTCCTTCTTTCCTGCCACGATTCTTTTCTTTGAATCCCTCCTTCCTACTCTCTCTGTTTTTCCCTGCTCGGAATTTTTACTCACCGTCACACTTAAAATCCTTCGGTCGGGCTCGATCTTCTGGTAAATCTGGCACTAGCTGGATGAAACCTTCTGGGTTCATGCAACACTCGCTCCTAAAGGGTCTGGGCCCGATTTTTGACAAAACTTAAATATTATATGAGTAGTATAATAATATATATATAAGATATATATATAAATACTTATAATATATGATATAATATACATAATATATATACTATATAATATAGCATAAAGAATTATATATAAATGATATATATAACTATATTATATATATATATACTAGATATATTATATAATATTATAAATATATAATATCTATTTATATAATAAAAAAAAGTATATAATTATATAAATATATATAACGATATAGTATATATACCATGCTCCTGTGGCAGTGAATGAAATCTAAAGTTGTGGCCCAATTTTTCTTTTAAATTCAAATTTACTCGTCGTGTAACCAATAATATTATTATATAATATTTAATAATATAATATTAAAATAGTATATATAATATAATATATATATAAATATCTATTAATTTATATATATATATAGTAATATATATATAGATATAATAATACTATATATATATTAATATATATATAGTATTATAATTATATAGCTGTATATAGTATATATATTATATTAGTATAATTAATATATTATAACATATATATCTATATATTATAGATATATAATATATTAATATATAGAGTTATATATATAATAGATATATATATCTAATATAGAGTAGAATATTTATACATTTTTGCCTGAGCAAATAATCATTTATCTGGATTTGACAGTAAATGTGTGTAACACTAGCCGAAGTTTTAACTCTCTTAAAGGACTAATGACTTTCCAATTGTTCAAGTCGTTGTGAGAGCTTAAGAATTTAATTGGCTTGGTGAATAACAACAGGAAAAAATCGTTGCAATTTTTATAATGGATCAGTTCTCTATTATCACACATTGTGTCTTCTATATATCTAACCCTTTGGTTCCCCATCGGAGTTCTTCCATAAGCAATCCATGATCGGCTTCACTCTTTCCATTCTCAATATTTATATAGTTTAAAGGTATTTCCATTCATTTCTTGTATAAAAATAATACTGGTTGTTAAATTTTAATCTATATTGGTGTAAAATATCAGATAATTGTTTAAAGCCCTGTTTCGGTTCCTAAATCTTTGTGAATATACAGATACGATAATCATGGGAATCTAAGTAACGTATAAAGTAAAAATCTTTAAGATAATTCTCGCAGCAGGTGAACTACATAGAAAAAGTTAGGTCTTTGCATTGTTTGCACTATACATGGCATTGGAGAATTCTCATACCAAATAGAAAAATTTCTGGTTTAAGTTCTAAAAACGGCTGTAAAATAAAAGTTCCATTGGGAATAACAACGGGTACACTGTATTTCATCATCTCTATGTTTTTAACTATTTCTAACACCTTTTCACTGTGGACCTTGGGGAACTCTCTCAATTGGATTAATTTTCAGGTTTGAAGCAATCTATCTTGACGACAGGAGGGGGTCAATAAGGGAGGATTACTGTGAACAATGATACTAAGAAATACTAATTTATGGGAGTTCCTTTGGGCTGGATTAGTAAGGTTGGAACAATGCTGGCGTGTCCTTCGGCCTGTTACTTCTGAATCTGATGACTAAGTTTCCAAATGTTCATTTTTAAATGTTGAATAAAATTTCAAAAAAATATCCTGATAGACTGTTATTTTGAGGACCTTGTTCGCAATTACATTGGTATACTTCATATCAGTCTTTCCCTACGCATGACTTCGACGAAAATATCCTTTATAACATTCTTTATCTGTGCCCACTAGTATATCGAACAATTCGGGCAAAATTCAAGTCAATTAACAACTAAATTTAGCGATTAGAGCACAGTGGAAAAAATTGGCCTTGGATATGAATTTCTTATTTTTCCTGTACTCAATTTCTTTTTCCATCCACGTGAGCATTCCATCAATAATCCAATTCAAGCGAATTTATTACATATTTAAATGTAAGTCTTGTCTGGTGTATCAACAAAATACTTTGCTATAAGTCTTCAGTTCAATCTTTTCAAACGGCATAACCTAAAATTTATTCTCTAACTTCACTACCGCTATAAACGAAACGGAACGTCGCAATTGCCAGCTTTCTCCACCCCAGAATTCTGCTGTTCATCTCGAAAAGTTAAAAGTATTCAGTTCTATCGTTCACCTTCTCCACAATATTTGTACAAATTAGGTCCCAAACGGCATAATGCGATATGAGCTCATTCTGGACCATATTATGATTTTATTTTGGATTGCCTCCACGGATTTAAATGCTCAGTAGCACAGCATCACCACTTCAAACTGATTTTAACAAATCCGAATATACCCGTATCTGCAGTACGTGCCTCGAACAGATAGATCATGGGTTCCACAGAAGATCAAAGTTGAAATTATTGACAACACTATTCTTTCCGATAATTAAATGTCAGCATATTTAATGTTCAACAAACATTAACACGTTGTTAAAATGTTTTCATAAATTTTCACCTGCTACAGCAGTCATCTATGCCACTGATCATTAACCATTTTAGGTTCCTTGCTGTGGAGTGAATCTTTATTATTTTAAGAAGCTGACAATAATGAACCCAAAAACCCTCTTTGACGCAAGGCCTAAATAACACACATAATACAAGAAGGCCTTTTAATTTTTTTAAACAACGAATTGGGTATGATTTAGCCATGTAAACAGAAAAAGTGGTCCCTTGGCCTCCTGTGATATCTTTGCTTAAAGTTTACACACTTGCAGTCTATTGTAATAAATCAAAATTTAAGATGTTCAGTAATCTTATTTTGCCAGAATATTAAAAGATCTTGATAACGTTTCAAAACATTGTCTACGGCAGTCGAACTTCATTCCCCACTAGATTAATACGTCCGACAATACTCGGTGACGGGCATTTTAGCACTGTCATTCTGCGATTAACACAAAATATTAAACCATACCAACAATTTAATTTTATTAAATCCAGTTAAGGATAAATTATAAATTTCACAAAGTCAGCCTCTTGATCAGATTAAGAACGTGATTAATTCAAAATAAATTTTTTCCAAATTTCAACATTGCTAACAACTATATTAATATATGTATTAAATAATGTATATAAACGCTGCTCAAATACGTTTCAAGGAATGGTTAAGAAGATATATGGCTATAAAGAAGGATAAATTTCTGTAATATCTGTGCATTGATAACTACTATATATATAAATAAAAATATATATTATATATTATATATATAGTAATATATGTATATATTATAAGAATACATCAGATATATATATAAAAACAAATATAGTATAACTATTAAACAACTATTAATAATAAATATATATAACTATTAAACAATATGTTCTACTAATCATGAGTATAGTTATTTATTATATATATATATATATATATAATATTAGAATGTAGAATAACTTATATGATCTAATGTATTTGGTATGATATAAAATACATATGTTTATTGAACTTTTCTTTCGAAATTATACTATAAAATATTAGAAACTGACATTTCCATATGTTCTTTTATAAATAAGTTGTAATTTAGAATCAGAAGTTAGATTCAATATCATGAAAGTTGAAATCTTGGTAGCGAGTCAATAAAAATTCAAAAATTTCACTCCAAAGAAATATCATCATTGACAATAGTAACGTCAATAAACAATGTCATTACTTGCACAATGTCATACAATGCCATATCAATGTCAATAATTACAATTCATATAGGTCACACTCAACTTAGTATCTATCATGCAGGATTATTTATCAGTTTCCTATTTGGCATGTTCCAAAAATTTGCCTTGCTCACCCCATTTGTAAGCCCCCAACCCATAAAAAGGACATAAAAATGTCTAATTTCAGACAATTTTGATGGGTTTTGAACAACTTGCAGTTTTTTTTTTTTACCTCTAAGATCGTCTTTCAGGTGTTTATTTCTGTTCTATAGTCTTATATAGATATAATACTGAACCTAAATTTTGTAATTTTTTTATTCGACTTGGAAAATTAACCATTAACGTTTCAGTCTTACAACTATGGAAAAATCCAAGGTGGTCATTACGCTCAAATTGCACAATATTTTTGATTTTTAAAAAATTTGGCTCAGCAATGTCGAATTTCAAAAACCTACTTTTTTTTTTTATTGCTGACCACAATTTTCCAACCAATAATCAAAAAACTAACATTTGCATTTGGTGCGTAATAGACCCATCTATTATTTCTCCAGTTTGAAGTCTTCAAAAAAAATTGTAGAATTGATACAAAAAATTCACACACAGATTCGGAAAAAATGAAAACTTCGAAACAATGATACAGACTACGAAAAACCACCTGACAAAGACGTTTTACCTTCCTTATCACCTCCTAAATCTACTTTATTCCAAAGCATTAAAATGTCTGAAAATATAAGAAACATTTCTAATTCCATTTTAGTGGTAAAAATGGGTCCCGAAAATCCAATACTTGGATCCTCTCATTATAACTAAATACAAAGAGATATGATATATTGCCCTTAAAAGAGAACCTTCTTTTTATGGAAAAATTTATTCAGTTATCGTACAGTTCTATTCATAAGTATTTTAACTGAAATTACAGCCAGGAATAGGGGAGGACAGAGTAAGGGAGGCTAGAGAGGTAGGGCCGTATTCAATATTTGCTTTTTTCGCGTAAAGTTTTTGGGATATTATATAATATAAATAAAACATAACTACAAATATATAAAAATAATATATATTTATATATATAGTTATATATATATATTATATTATATTTATATATATATTATATATATATATATTATAATTATAATACTATATATTATAATTTTTTTCCAGCAAAACAAAGCTTGAAATTTTCTGTCAGCGGAGCCATAAAAAGCCCTTTGAGCATTCCAGGGGGGCCATGCCCCTACGTTGCCCCCATACTCCCGGCGCCCATGTATTATTATATATATAATATATATAGATTATAATTAATATAAGTATAAAATAATATATATATATATATATATTATGTAATTATATAAATATATATATATATATATAATGCATATATCTATATATAATATATTATATATATAAAGTATAATATTATATATATAGTAATAGTATTTATAATATATATAGTATATAATATAAATTATATATTAGTATATATATATATAATATATCATATATAGTAATTATATATAATATTTATTATATATATATATATATAATATACTATAAAATAATATATATATATGATATATTATAGTAATATAAATATATATATAGTGAGTATATATTATTAGTATTATATGTATATATAATAAGATATCATATTAAGGTATTTATAAATGTGTTAGAAACCAAGCCTGCGTCAGAGACTGGAACAAGCACTCAAGCAAGGCTATTGGTTAGATTTAGTGATAATATGGCCAATCTTTGAAAATCTTGATTCAATGCATTCAATTTCTTTATGGTCATGATTATCCCCATGCGAGGTCTAGAACTTCAAAGAGTTACTAAAATGGTAATTGTCGTGTTTCTGTTGTCGGATGTTTGTGTGTTTGGTGTTGTGTATGTTGTGTGTGCTGGAGAGAAGAAGAGAGAAGAGAGGAGAGAGATGAGATGTAGGGAGATGAGAAGAGAGAGCATGAGTGATGCATGAGAGAGAGAGGACAGAGAGAGAGAGAGAAGTTATTGAGAGAGAGAATAGAGAAGAAGAGAGAGATGAGAGAGAATAAGAATGAGAGAGGGAGAGAAGAGAGAGCAGAGACGAGATGACGAGTCATATTGTTAGAAGAATATATTTAAAGCAATAAAACTAGAAATTGAGATTGGTAGAATTGAGTTAAATTGACATTGCAGATGGACTTTAAAGGTAAAACAAGAGAATTTCCCCTTTTTTAAACATCCAAAGAGTTAATTAATATTTTAAAATTTCAAAGTAAAAGAAACGCTTAAATAGTGAAATGTGGAACAATATTCATTACAATAATATATAAAAAAAAACATTAAAGAAGATAATTAAATAATTTTTTGCATCATTTCCTTTCAGGAAAGAGTTTCGTCTATTGGAGTAGAGGCATTGACGGATGTTAATAGAATTCCCTATGAGCTTGGATCTATTTATAAAACAATTTTAAGTTTTATATATATATATATAATATATAAATATTATATTATAATATATATATATAATAAATAATAAATTCTATATATAAAAATATATATAATATATATATATATAATATATATATATATTAATATATAGTTAATATATATAATCACTATATATAATATTATAATAAATATAAATATCAGATAAAACATTATAAATCTATTAAAAATATAATAGTAATATATATATAGTATATGCGATTTATAATATATAATTATATATATATTATAATATTAATAATATTATTATAAGTATATATATTATTATAATATATATATAAAGTTACTATATATGTATATAAGATCTCTATATATAAATAATTATAATATAGGCAATATGAAAGAAAGAATATATATACCTATATATATATATTATATAATAATATTCTAATGATTGCAATATAATGTATTACTATATATATAAATGTATATAATTATATATATAATAAGAATAATTTTTTATATAATTATTATATATAGTATAATAAATATATAAGATACTATATAATATATATATCTAATATAATATATATACCATTAGTATATTAATATCATATATATATATCATTAGAATATATTAATATTATGCATATATGGTCACACCGTACCACACGGAAAACTGACCATCGGAAGGAGTTTGCACTGAACATTGTGGGGCAATACATTTGGTATTCAATTCAAGCTTGACTGAATACGTGGTAGCTTCAATCGGAGAAACCGTTTTTGAGGTCTCTAGAAGATCGTTCGGAATGTTTTGAATATGATCTTGCAATCACCTGTAGAAGGCTTGCTATTCATGTCAATAAGCTGACGTGCGTTGGCCCAAGCAACCATCTGAATGGGAAGTTTATGGATTTTTTTATTTTGTAATATAACAGGTCAGCGA
>JABUQX010061569.1:0-16334 GCA_015478945.1 Trachelipus rathkii
AGAAAATTGTTATATTCTGATAAGCAAACATTATTTCATAAAAGCAAATTAAAGTAACGGTTAACTGATGTAGGAAGAAAATTTTAGCTCGTTAATTAGTCGCGTCACTATCTTTTCGCAAATTAACGTGAAAAGCGTTAAAAGTTACGACAAAGATTAAATGAGTTAATATAGCAATAATTTTAACGCCAATACACCGGCCATATCCTTTGTATATAGAGGCCTTACTATTATTATAGCTTTATATATATACATTCATTATATTATAGTATATACATGTATATAATATATATATATATATATATAGTTATATAAATATATTAAGCATATAAAATATTAATAAGTTATCTTCTCTATTGAATTTTAAATAATCCCTTATATGTATTATGTAATACTATTATTATTAAATCATTCTAGATTTTTAATATCATATTTAATATAAAATATAATTATAAAAATAAAAATTAAACTAATAACTTATATTAAATTATATATTTAAGCATATATTTATAAATTATATTATTATCATATATTATATATATATATTATCATAATGTATATTATACTATATATATATATATAAATATTTATATATATATATTTCAAAGTTTTGAATTAAATACAATAAATATTATATTGGATTTGCTATTATTAATTATAATTATTAATATAATTTATATTTAAATTATATATTATAATATTATATATTTAATTATTATATTATTATTTAATATTTATATTTAATAATTATAAATTACTGTACTTTACTTATTTATTATCCTATATATATTATTCATATTATTATTATATTAATTAATTTATTCATTTATTATATATATATTCTATATATTACTAATATATTATAATATTATAAATATATTTATTAATTATTATTATAATATTAATTATATTATAATTTAATCAATTTAATTTTAATTATTATTATATAATTTAATTAATTATTATATTTAATTTAATTTAATTTAATTACTTAAATATATATATTATGAATTCATCAAGGTATTCTCTAGAACCTTATAGTATATATTTCATTATTTATATTTATACTATATATATATATTTATTATTATATATTTTTTTTAGTTTTAAAAATTATTAATTCTAAAATATATATTTCTCTATATATTATTTATTTATTATTATAATTATTATAAATAATAAATAATTAATTCATTATTATTTATATTATTTAATTATTATTTTATTTATTATAATAATTATTATTATTATTATTAATTATTATTATTATATTCGCTAAATTATACTTAGATACCTTTAATTATTATTATCAACTTTCATTATTATTATTAATATTATTTAAATTAGCTTTATTAAAATTAAAGATTAAGATAAATAAAAGACATTTAATATTCTAATTGATATTATTTATTAATTAATTTTATTATTATTAGTATTATTATTATTATTTTATTATTATTAATTATTATTATTATTATTATTATTATTTATGTAGCATTGACTAACTATATATATACCTAACTAGAACTAACCAAAACTAACACGACTCCTTACAGATGTAGTATACAGAATAACTTATGATAAGCTCTTTCGTTGTAAAATTGTCGTTGATAATAACTACTTTAGGTACCTAAATTCTTAGGAGAGTATGGTGACTTCCTCTGTACTCGTGCTAACTGTAGCTTGCTCAGCGCTATACAGAGCTTTAATATTCACTTATAAGGAAAGTAATAACATTATTGTTAGGCAATTGTAAATTAATGTTCACGAGAACATACGAAAATTTTCTGAATATATTTTTGAAATTATTCAATAAGTTAAATATTATATTATTATAAAGATTTGATAAAAAAATTTATTTTAAGCTAAGATAAACTCAATAGGCTGATGAAATCTTCCGGGTAAGCTATTAAATAACGCTTTTAACGCACTCATCATATAAAATAGCAGCAGCGTCACGAATGGGCCAAATCTAGAGATGGCTTGTGGAGAACTGCTTGTCCTGTGGACAATATTGCCTACTTTCCAGTATGATAAATTGGTTTATTAATATGTTATTGTTTATATAATTATTGATATATAAATGCTGAATTATGGTCAGATTTGTAATATATAAATTTATTAATCTTTATGGAGAATTTTAGTTAGACTCATCATAAACAATATAAAGGTTATTAAGTTAAATAAATAATAAAAAATACGTGACATTATTATGTGAATGATATAAAATATGTATAACGTTATCTCATAATCTATTGATGTGTAGATTTGGATAGACGAGACTCGATTTAATATTTTAACATCACTATGTGTTAAACGTTTATATGCAGGGAGTATATCTAGCGCACACTGTTACTATTAACGCCAGTTATAGAGGATATAGTTATATCTTTAACATACTTGGTAAATGACATTATTAGGATAGTAATAATAAAAAAGGAAGTAATTAATAAGATATATATATAGGAAAGTTACGAAATGCTCGACTCAGCTAGCATGGTCTGTAAATTCAATAAGAGACGTGATTTAATGCTTATACATTCCATTATAAATTTACAAATTTATTGAAAACTATTTCTATAACCATTCATTTGATTTTTTATTATATATATTATTAAAATATATTTATAAAAAATTAATATATTAAATATTAATATTAATATATTATATATATAATATATATGTATATATAAATATATATATATTAATATATATATATATTTAAATATATATAATATATATATTGATATATATATAATATAATTATATATAATATATATATATATAATTTGATTACATTGGTTGGCATGTCAAAACTCATGAATAGGAGAGAGGTCGTGAGCTATAATATAATAACTAACAGGTCATTATCATCTCCACAGACATCAAATGACTCATTTTGATTGATATCTGCGAGCACCATTTTTTACGCTGCGAAATCGGGAAATAAATTCAAAAATACTAAAAAAATACGCTGTTATACCATAAATTTAACTTATTTTATAATGTTGTATGATAAAATATTCTTCTGCGCTTTTTTAGATCTAAAGTGCGGCATTACTCACGCAGACGTATGCTACGGTACGGTTGACAAAATGACGAATAATTTTAGTTGTTATATATAGATCGAGACAATGTTGCGCTACCCAGCGAGTAAACAAGAACGAAAGAGAGTTATGTGATAACAGGGTAGATCTATCTCGCCTAGCCTCGAGGTGGATTTGAGAACAGCAGTAGTGGTGTGATACGAATAGCTCCTCAGACCTTCATGCTCCTGCCTCGTCTCGGGTACAACGAACTGCATATATAATAGAGCGTGTATAGCAAAGAAAAAATAATATTTTCTCCAAGAAGAATACGGTAGTTTGGTAACCAAATCTTTTTGCTCCGAGATCTAGCAGCTCGCTTTCAAGGTCATAGCCAACGAGCTTCGCGTATTTCAGGTTCTTAAGAATTACTAAATTTTAAGAGTCTAATATATTAATAAGATCAAATACGAATTTTTTTTGGAAGGATTAGAGTATCAATTTTATACATGCTTCTAGAAATCAAAAAAATATGTAATTTATTTTCCTGTAGATGTTATAGTTTCTAAGTTACACCATGCCTGACTCTCGGGATGCTGGCCTATATAATATTATACATAAAACTCATGATAGTATTACTAATAATTAATACATTATTTAATATATTATTCTCGGTACAAAATTCTAAACTCTTCAGCATATCTTTTGGCTCCCTTTTAAACCTTATAAAGTTCGGATTAAAATTTAAGGAATATCAATATATTTTACAAAATTTACATATTCATATAATAATATAAATAATCACTGATACTTGTTTCTTGTATTTTCTTTTCTCAAAATCAATACATCACATATTTTTATCATAAATAGTAATATTATATTATTATTATTATTATTTATTTATTATTATTATAATTTAATATTATATCTATTTTATATTAATGGCTCTTTTGCACAGAGCATTTTTACTTGTTCCTTTATTATATTATTATTTATTTTATAGATTATTATTATTATTATTATATATATTAATATTATTATTAAATTATTTAATTATTTATTAGTTTATAATATGATTATTTAAATATATATCATTATATTTAATATATTATTATATATATATTAGATATATTAATATTATTATATTGTCATTATATAATTATTATATATTAATATATATTAATATAATTAATATTATATATATTACTATATATATATATATATATATATCGTACTATATATATTATATTATATATTAATATTATAATTAATAGTTATAATTATATTTATATATATATATATAATATTATTGATATATAATTATAATTAATATTACTAGCAAAGAAAGAGAGATGAGAGATAGAGAGATAGAGAGCGAGATGAGAGAGAGAGAGAGCGAGAAGATAGAGAGAGAGCACGAGTAGTAAATAGTTACTAGTAGTCGCCACTGATATATTACTATAATATTATTATATATAATATATTATATATAATATATTTAAATATGATATAATATATATCATATATATATAATATATATATATTATATATATATATATATATATTAAATATATATATATATATTAATTATATTAATTAAATATATATATCATCATTACATACTATAATATACTACTTAATAGAATCAATAGATTAAGAAAAAAAAAATTATTCTATTTACATATGTAGGAGTGTCTAACAGAGGTTTATTAAGTCGACCAATCCTGGAATGAATATTCTTTGGTTTATAAGAAATTTCCTGTAAAAGATATTAGCAAAGAGAAATTATCCAATAAGTTTCGTGCAGCTTATTATCTCATTCACAATTTATTTAACTATTTATTAATTGTTATTACTTAGGAAAAGAGTCTCTACGGTGCTCTTTCAGATGCAGCTGGGAAATATTCCCTTGTGCTTGCAGTGCTCATCCGGTTAGCATCGAAGGTGCTAGTTTTTTTGATCTGTCCATGGAGGTGAGGTCTCGCTCTCAGAATACAAAAAAATTTGTTACATTAAATGTACAAACTTATCCAGGTTATGGTTTAGGTTTAGGCTGGCTAAAGACACAGCATATGTAGGTAGGCTTCTATTACAGGTTTTATGGTTCCAAAAGAACGATCCGTCCTAAATTAGCGTCGCTAGTACTAGTACGGGCTTTTTACGGCTTCTAACGTTAGGGATAAAGTGTGGTAGGTTAAGGAGACCACACAGATAATATTTAGTATATTAATAATAATATATAAAGTATCTACTACGCTATATATTACTCTAGATATATACATAATAATATTATATATAATATAATATATTTATATTACTAAATCTTATCATAATTATTATATTATTTCTGGGCGCGAGTGAGTCAAAATAGGTATAGCTTAATATTATGGACTTATAGCTATTATCGTTAGCTTTAGTATCAAGCTATGTTAGTTGGGATATTGAGTCGTACTATTATATATGTAATTTATTATTATTACAAATTAAAGTATTATATGATATATAGATAATGTAAATTTATTGTAATAATCTAATATGATAAGATATAATATATACGTATTATTACGTAGATAATAGTAATACTATAGCTAGAATATATCAATAAATTCGGATAGTTAGTAAGTAGGGCAGTAGAGGTATATAAGATGAATATAATACGATAGGATTAGCAAAAGTATCACGGTATAGTTATATATATATTAATACTTATAGTTCTTATAATAATGCCTGGGCGTTAATAGTAATTATATAATAGTTTACCTTATTATATGGTAGTATTATTTAATCATCATTGCTACTATACACATAATATATATAGTAATATATTATAAATTATATCTATATATTATATATATAATATGAATTATTTAATAGGTCTAATCATGTATAATTATTATAGGTAAAGTATACTTATATATATATATATTATATAATATATATATACTATATAATACTAATATAGATGTATAGTATATTTAGTACTGCGTTATATTAAGCATGTAGTATATGAGTGTAGTAGTGTATATTATATATATAGTTCAAGGTTCAAAGTTTAGTTATAGTTTTATTTATATCGGATCCTATCTCAAGAATAGCCTATATCGAATAAGTGGAGGGCGTTATGAAAGATTCAGTGTTTACCTATCTCTATAAATATATATAATATATAGTATATATAGTAGTCCGTTGGTTGATGTGCACGTTATATATAATATATATATATATATATATATATATTATATATATATATATATATATATATATATATATATATATATATATATATATATATAATATATTATATATATATATATAATATATATTGATAATTGTTGTTTGGACTAAAAAGTCGTGTGTGTTTGTTATCCCTGTGTTCTTTATTTTAATATGTTAATTCAAGTTTTTAACTTTTTAAATGTTCTCTCGAGCTTTAATTCAAATGTGATTGGTACAGTTTTATTATTTTTGTTTTAATTTTTATTTCTTTCTCAAGTGTTTTTAATGTTTACGATTTATAAATAATGAGGTTTTTAGTTGAAGCTTTTACAATCTAGAATCTTAAGCTAAGTTTTAGTTTGATTTTTATATTCTTTTAAACATAATTTCGTATATTATAGGATTTTAGCTCTAGTGTTCCTTTTAGCTGTTATTTGCTAATACAAAGTTTATTTTAGGTTTTAACAAAATATCCACCTGGAAGTTAGTTTGCGCATGTTTGACAGCTGATTAGTTACGATTTTCGGACCTATTTATAGACTCCTACTTATTGTTGTCTATTTATTTATTTACTCATTTATATTAGTTATCAAAGACTATCTGGCGCCAATTAGATTTAGGTATTGTGTGTGCCATCAGCCTTTCCTGTGTATAAGAGCTTTACGAATTATTTTGTCTATTTATTTATTTACCCATTTATATAAGTTTTCAAAGTCTATATTGCGTCAATTGGATTTAATTATTGTGCTATTAGCAACTTCTGTGTATGAGCGATTGTAGGTGTTTGTTTGTGTGAGTAGCTGTTTGAATGACTGGGCAGAGAAGACGTAGGGGTGGAAGCAGGTTGGGGTTCTCTATTGACTTTGCCAACGTCCGTGGCGTGAATGCTAATCATGAATTTGTGGAATATCACCTCTCTAACTCTCAACCTAACACTTTATTACTGTCTGAGACACATATAGCCAGGGATTCTTTTTCAAATAAACATAATATCTCCAACTATAACTTTTTTTTGTAATTTCCGACTGAATGGTTGAGCCTGTACCTATATAAACATCAACACTCCTGTAACAAGTCTCGTGAATCTGTGTTCTACTACAAAACTTTATCTACCAGACTTAATAGCGCCCAAAGTAGTCCCTAAAACTAATGGAATTTTGTAGCCGCCAAATACTCCCTAACCTAATGGGATAATGGCGAAACCCGCCAAGTAGCCGCTAACCTAATGGATTATGGAGCCCCCAATAGGTCCTAACCTAATGGATTATATATATATATATTATATATATGTATATATTATATATATATATATATATATATATATATATATATATATCTATACTATATATTATATATATATATATATATATATATATATATATATATATTATAGTATATCATTTTGCTTAAACATTATTTACGCATTTACAGCTATTTCCCTTACGAATTTATTTGATGACAATGTATTCTTCCCATGGCCTATTTATCCTTTTGCTTCGCTATTGTGCTTTAATCAAAATACACTTGATATGTAAATCGTATTATCTTTATAGACGCGTATATCGAGTCCAGAGCTATTATTAGACGATGTTATGCGCAATAAATGCTTGTATCTATTGGAGACATGTATTTTGAGATACAACTCTGGTGTGCGATATGTAAATCGATCAGAGATAAGATCTACAGTGACTGAACAGTAACAATTAACGCTATCAATGACATAATTTAAGAGATAAGTTAGACTAGTATATTATAAATGGTCTCGTTTTTTGTAGTGAATACAGAATGAATATGGTAATTCTGAACTGAAAGGATTTAGACCGATATTATCCTATATCGAAATACAATTAACGAACTTTATATCATTTTTGTACTTAGAAAAATTTTGCACAGACGAAAGGTTAAATTAAGGCTATTTTATTACTGTTTGGGACCAGTTAGCTAGGGATTTTTTTTCAAATAAACTTAATATATCTCCAACTATAGCACATCTCAAGAATCTTGAATCTACTAACTTTGATGTTTCAGTGTGGCAATTATAAAAATCTTCTCTCTGCTTACTATCACTAATTTATCATTGTGTTATTTACTGCTCTATTATGTACACTACTAATTAGAAGGCATTTATACGCCTTTTTTGAATATCTTTCTACTAACTACATTGAAGACTGATATACTTCGTCCTACATCTAATGCTAAGGTATCTAATCATTTTTTAGGGGGATTTCTAACGGATACACCCACTATTCTGATGGTGGTTGGGTTCTCCGTGTTACTCATGATGCCTACGTCATGGGGGCTCCATAAACATTAGGGTTAAGAGGGCAATGACGTGGGCGCGTAATATCAATTCCGGTATTAATCTGCTAGACGATCTCTTCACCCCAGTTCAAAGTAGATGATACTGCTACACGCAGCAGCAATTGATCCTAAACATTTTTTGAACGCACGCACGCGCTTGATTTAAATCGCTTCAACAGCACTTCTTCTCGTTATAATAAATCATTTAATTCATATCGGTATATCTGACTACTATCTCGAACATGAGACTGTTACTTCGTCCCATCTAAATGCTAAGGTCTTCAATTTTGGGGATTTCAACGTACACCACACTGAATGGTTTGGCTCCTTTTATGATGATGCAGGAGAGAAGGAGGCCAAAATATTCGGTATTCTCGACGATCTCTAACAGTCAAATAATGAACCTACACATATCCCACATTGACCTAACCAATTTTTGAACACACTTGATTTATGCTTCACCACTACTTCTTCTCGTTATAAATAAATCATTTTCCTTCATATCGGTAACTCTGATTACAATCTCGAAGCTCTTAATTATATTACTTTTTCTCCAGCAGCTCCACCATTCAACAACGGTGTTTTCTGGCATTTTAATCGGTCTAATTGGGCATTGCGTCGTTTCTTTGGTAACTATTCTTGGAATAAATCCTGCTTTGACTTGGAAGACACCTCAGTCACTGCCGAAAAGATAGGGGCTCGTAATCACCGAATGGATGAGCAGGTTCATTCCATCTTCACCTAAATCTTTTTCTCCCCAAACACCGTGGTTCGATGGAGTCTGTTCCCGTGCCATTCAAGAGAGAAACATTGCCTATCAGGCATGGAAAAACTCTCGTTCTCCTATCACTTCTGCTAATTTCCATTCTGATCTGAATCGTTGCAGGGATATTATTCGACAGGCTAAGCAAACTTTCACTGATAGAAAGTGCGCCAACCTGCTTTGTTCTCCTACTGATAAAATTTCCGGCCTCTTGCCACAAGCATCTCTAATAACTTTGTAAATCTATCTTTCCTCCTCTTATTTGGTCTGACGAATCTGTAACTAACTCTCCTTCTGAAAAGGCCAATCTTTTCGGCCTCATTTTTTCATCTAATTCTACCCTGGACGATTCTGGCATCCCTACTCCTACTCCTTCTTCTCCTCCTTCTCTCAGGTTACCTATCTCTTTACCTGTGATTACACATTATCGGGTGAATGAGATCCTGGGATATATAAAAGCCAGGAACGCTAATGGCCTGGATGGCATTCATTTCCTTGTTTTGAGGGAGTTTGCTTCTGATATGGCGACTGTCCTCGTTAAACTCTACTTTCTATGTCTTAATGCTAATACTTTTCATCAGTGCTAGAAACGCGCCTATGTCCAACCGATCCCATAAAAGGTAGTTGCTCTGATCCTTTAAACATCGCCCTATAGCTCTTACTTGTATTCTGTCATAAATCTTTGAAATTCTTCTTAATTAAGGGGTGGCGCCATTCTTTGCTTCACGCTAAGCCCAATTTTCACCTCCACTTAAAATGGACATAAAATTCGAAATTTTCAGCCGATTTTAACCATATAAACACCAAACTGTAAGCTTTTTTTACCTCTAAAACGTCGGTATTCCAGTGTTTTCTGTGTCTGTATCATTGTTTTGGTGTTTTCAATTTTGAAAAAATCTAACATTTTTTGACATTTGTCCCAAACCCTCCAACACTACGATTTGTCCGAAATGGAAACTTCAGACTGAAGAAACATAGATGCTATTATCTAAAAATTTCGCACGAAATTTATTAACATTTAACACCCATATCTAGCATAGCGATTTTTCAAAACCTACTATTTTGGAGTTTTCAAAATTATTTATTTAAATATTTTTTTCTGTTTCATCCGATTTTACATGAAATTTTTCAGGAGAGCTTGCATAATTAGAGAAAATACACCTTTCCTACTTAGATAATTTCTTGTATAGGAAAAGTAGTTTGGGATTTTTTCTTGAAACAAATTTCGCAAAAAAAAGAGAATATTTTTGGAAAATTTTAAATAAAACATTTTTTTTTGAGTATATTCAAAAATATTTAAGTAAAAAGATGTATCCGCCCGACAATACAAAGCCCTGAAAGTTGATGTTGAATTCGGGATAATAGAAAAAAAATTATATCAATATTGTCCACTTGTCGAGCTGAGTGTATAATCATGAGACAAAGTGAAATATTATTAAATGTTTTTCTTCGATCGATAAACAGTACTTTGAAAAGCGCTTGCATGTCGAAGCAAGAAAAAGTTATAAGGTCGACAAATTTTTTTGTATATAGGAAACAGAAAATTTTTGAAAACAATTTCCAAAATTTTTTTGAAAATTGTTTACGTACAGCAAATCCCAAACTACTGCATGTACATAGAAATATTTAAGTAAGGAATGTGCATCTCCCCCGACTACAAATGTTCTGAAAATTTCCTGCGGATCGGTAAACAGAAAAAAATATTCAAATTTTTTTCAATTTCAAAATCCAAAAATAGTAGGTTTTGAAAATCGACCAATGCTCAGATATGGGGTCAAATATTAAAATTTCCCTGCTACACTTTTTAAATAATAGTCCAATCTTTGTATTTATCAACTTTGAAGTCATTTCGAAAAATAGTTTAGGGAAGGAGTTTTCAAAAAACATCTGTAATAAAAGATTCAAAATTGAAAATACCAAAACAATAACTACAGACACAAAGAAAACACAGTAAGTACGGACGTTGTTAGAAGTCAAAAAAAATCTACAGTTGTGTTATGATGGTCAAAATCGGGCTACAAGAAATTTCGAATTTTATGTCCACTTTAAGAGGGGGTGAAAATTGGGCTCAGCCCGAAGCAAAAATTGGACCCTCCCCTTTATTAACTCTCATTTCTTGAATCATCTGGAGTCTCATTCCCTTTTTGCAGATCATCAGTATGGTTTTCGAAGCTCGAGGTCAACTGGTGACATACTTTCCTACCTAACTGTGTTATAGTCTACTGCCGTTAGGGTATATGGGGAGTTTCGCGTGGTGGTGCTTCACATTTCCAAAGCTTTTAACCGAGTATAGTAAGCGTCACCGCCTCGTGATGCTGCCTTGCCTTTGTTTCCCTCCCTTGCGCTCTCTTACTCTGTCAAGTTATTCTTCGATGCTTTCCATATCAGCACTCGTTGATTGAGCTCCCTCTTCCTCCTTTCCTGCTAATTTTGGTGTTCCACAAAGTAATGTACTATCTCCAACTTTATTCCTACTTTCATCAACGATCTCCTCAGGCGTACTTATAACTCTGTTCACTCTTATCCGATGACTCAACTTTCCATTTTCTCATTTCAATTTCAAGATCTGCTCTCTCTTTTGCATCTAGAGTTGCCTCCCGTCTTCAGCTTTCTGATTCTATTCTTGACGATCTGGATGGGGTTTCCCGGTGTGGCCACCGCACCCTTGTAAAATTCAACCTTTAAAAAACTCACCTCCTTCTTAAATCTCTACCTCTCTAAATACCTCCCAACACTCCTTTTTCTTTCAACGGCTCTAACGTCTCACCAATGAACTACATAAACATCTTGTTTGAATATAAACAACAAATGGTCTCGTAAACGCGAGTCGAGTATCTATCCAATGGTTCCAAGAGAGTGCCCTCTAAGAAGCACTGAGGTGGGGAACTGTCTGTTAAAAGCTCCGGGAATTTGTTTCCTCTGCACGCAGCTGCTCTCCGTATATTAAGACCTATAGCTAGCCCTTTTGATACTGTCTCACGTTGGGGTGGGACTCGCCCACCCTTCTTTTCGATATTGTTGAGCCTAAAACTATGAGACTGACTGTTAATGTCCCCTTACTTTCAAAACTCTTTGATGCACTATCACTTGCGACGTGACGTTGGCAGCGCTTTTTTTCTGTAAGTACTATAACGGCAGATGCTCGGGGGAGTTGACTTTTCGCAT
The DNA here is from genome assembly GCA_015478945.1 of Trachelipus rathkii. Lineage (NCBI taxonomy): Eukaryota > Metazoa > Arthropoda > Malacostraca > Isopoda > Trachelipodidae > Trachelipus > Trachelipus rathkii. Next base: position 12,472 of record JABUQX010061569.1, read on the forward strand.
TTCACATCCATTGCATCGCCCACGTAGCACAGGGGATGTCTTGCACTCGCATGAATTTTGCGTGAGTATCGAAAACGCCAGACTCATTCGCTGTGGTGCCTCATATTTTTAAGCCACTTCTGCTCTTTCGAACTCCTTGCCATTTTCTGTTTTTCAAACTGTTATTTAACCTCCTTCTTTAAAGCCCACGCTGCAGCTGACCTGAAAGTTTTGTGTTAGACTTGGGTTTGGTTGGAGTAGTAATAGTAAGATTTGGCCTGTCTTATCTAACCACAACCACAATAACTGATAAGGAGGCGAGAATAGAGGAGACTTCAAGGGTGCCGCCATGAAAAGTCCCTCCAAAAAGTGACCGCGAAAAGTCACGTCTTCTATATTCTTACATAGTCTATATAATTCTATTATCTATATCTATATCTATAATATATATCTAGCTTTCAGCACGTGCCGACCTATATGATAGAATACACCTCTTAGTGTCTAATCCTAGGTTATTGGGTACGGAGTCGATTTGGTGTGTAATTAAAGGTGCTAGAATGCTCCTTCTATGTAGTTATTACCCTACCCCCCCTTTTCTATGCCTTTCTACACGTCCGAACCTATATTTAGAATACCCCGTATTTAGGTGCTCCCCTAGTTATGATACGGAAGTCATTAGTGTATTTAGAATGTGCACGGTGCTTCCTTCTTATTGAAGGTTATGACCACCCCCCCCCCGCCTTTCTAGCCGTTTTCTAAGCATGAAGTCCGACGTCAAAGAACACGGCTAATAATGGTGCTACTCCTAGGTTATATGGTCAACGGGGAACTCGATGGTATAATCATAAGAGAGGCTAGGTTGGTTCTCTCATGAGTTAGTATCCCCCAACCTCCCCTTCTACCCCTTCTAGTGCGAATATATACGTATATGCTGAATATTTCCGATATTGTCGATAGTACATTTCGTACACTGCTGAATCGACCTTGGTTTACAACGGAATCGATCACCCTAACAAAGAGTTAGTATAGATATTTACCGGCTAAAACTCACCCCCCCTTTTCTAACATTTTTGTTTCTTAAGCTATAAACCCTTGTTTTAGATGGTTTAGTAGGTTTTGATGTATGCCTCGTCGATTGATGGTGTTCCCGAGCTTGACGTTCAGCTTGCGGTTTTAGAACGACCAAACATGCCGTTTTCGTAGATGGCGTAACCTTTCGTCAAAAACCGATCATGACGGGGTGTCAAAACAGGGGTAGAAATGTCGTCAAAAAAGATCCCGAGTTACTTCCACCCAACCCCATAGCCCCAGGGCCCAGCCGGGTCAGTTTAATGGGCAAGAAGAGACAAATATGACATATCTTAGCAAAAAGAGGTTTAGAACGTCATCGATTCTTCTTCAAACTTGAGGTAATCGTCTGCCTTATATGTGCAAACATTGTGCACCAAGTTTGCAAAGCCCGTACGTTAAGGGGGTTGGGAGGGCCCCCCCTCCAGTAAATTAAAAAATGGACTTAAAAAGCTGAAAAATTGTGAGTGTAAGAAGTAGAATAAAATGAAATAGTAATGGCTTATGTTAAACTAATTGGCGAATCAGTATGGAGCCGGAGCCGGACTGGTGGTTGCGGTCCCTAGATGAATCAGGCTCCTACCACAATATGTAAGACAAATGAAGCGTGTCTACCCATATATGTTTTTGTCCAAGGGTAGAAATTAATTTTGAAGGGTTCAGTTGCATAACTGATTCTTCTAGGCTCTAGCACGCCATGTCCTAAACACTCTTAGAACACAAGGTCCCATATTAAAATAGCCTACCCTAGTTATAGAGATACTAGAGTCCGATTGCGGAATATATTAGAAGGTGTTAGGATCCTTCCTTCTACTAGTTAGTACCCAACCCTTTTCCTAGCACTTCTAGCAATGACATGCCCTACGTAATAGAATACACCTAATATTAGTGGCTACCCCTTGTTTTGAGGTATGGAGATTCGATTGGTGTGTATTAAAAGTTGTTAGGATGGTTCCTTCCTTCAACGATTGACCCCCTTTAGGTGCGTAGCCCCCTTTTTCGATGTTTTGACCTTGATATTTTGTTCTTGGCTTTGTTTGACCTGATACCTGTACAAGAGCCTGAAAATGACCTTTCATGAAGTTCGTGAGGATTAAAGTGAGAATTAAGTCGAGCACAGTAGGTATCTGACCAGTAACCTGTGTAGGGAACTGTCCCTAAAACATAGTGCATGTAGGTATTCCCCTAAACTTAAGTCCCTTATGTTACTGTCCTACGACCTCACACCTAACACCTGCACACATCACACACACACAATTCAACACATCACATTCACAACATAACAATAGCACACAACACAGCAACACATACACACACCCGCTAGGCTACTAATTATACACATCACACATCACACACACGACACACACCACATTACAGACTTAATACACACACGCACACGCCAAGTTATTTAAAACACACATACACCCACCCATAGACACTTAAGCTCACAACTACACACCTACAACTACACTTACACACACACATTCACACACACCACACACACACTATAAACTTATACCCACATACACACACCCATTCAGACACTAGCACTCCACTTCCATAGACACTATACACCACCCATAACAACTTACACTCACCCATAGACACTTTCAAGACATACAGTCACACACACACACACACCACACACACACACACACACACATACACACAACACACACTCAATATTTTGATGCCGTCAACTTATGCCTCAATTTTGATCCCTCAATTTTGATGCCTCAGCTTTGATGCCTCAAATTTTGCCTCAGCTTGGATGACTCATCTTTGATGCTCAACTTTGATGACTCATCTTTGTTACTGGAAAAAAAAGGAGGAAGAGAGAAAAAAGATAGAAAAGAAGAAGAAGAAGAAAGAAGTAAGAAGAAAGAAGAAGAATAAGAAGAAGAAAAGACGGAAGAAGAAAGTCTCATATGACGAAGCATATGAGCCGGAGCCGAACCGGATTTTGTGATGCGGCAGCAGACTGGAATTCTGGTTCCAGTCACATAATGAGTCTAATTACTGTGTATTTAATATATATATTTCAAAAGATATGAACTTGATCATATATTTATTCGTACCCAAATGAGTTCGTAGGACCCCTTTGAGTGGATCCTCAGCTGGCAAAAAAGAAAAATTACAGAACAGGTAGAGAAAAGATGAAGGAGGAAATAGAATTCGTAAAGATAGAAACAAATAATACATTGATAGTATCAGTCAATCAGAGGGTCTGGAGTAGAAAATAGTTCGGTGTCACCGATTAATTATTATGTGTTTATATACGTTAGTTGATGTAGAATATGAATAACATAGTTCCAACACCTCAAAGATGTCTAGGGACCCCAATTGAGATGGGAGCCGAACCGCCAAATATGTGGTTTTACACTTTAAATGAAATTTTAAAAGATAAGTTAAATAATACATAGACTTAACGCTCTATCAGACAGTCTAGTTGCATAAATATATGTACAGCAATCCGCTATGTTTGTACAAATAATACATAAACTTAACACAGAGAACTCTAAAGTGGTTCTCGTCTTAGGCCATACACAATGGTAACATATTTACAACTGAGAGATCAAAGTCAAAACTCCTTCGACTTGTTTAATTTATAATATCAATCCCTATATATAAAGTAGTATGGTCACATGTGATAGTATGTTATGTATTATTAGAGCGATACACATGAGTCAACATTTGATTTCAACTGGGAGATTTATTATTAGAAAGCTGTTTCAATTACCCTAAGAAAGTAGAGGTTAAGTAAATAAGAGAAAAGTAAAGAAAGGTAAATCAAAGTCGGATAGATTTAAAATTCA
>JABUQX010061570.1:15000-17500 GCA_015478945.1 Trachelipus rathkii
AATAATATATGTGTTAAATAATAGTTCTCTAATGAGTTACAGTTTTAGGTTCGGGAAAAAATGTTTTTAATACAAATGTCTAGGTATGAAATAGCTATGAATGACTTCATAGTATATTGGAAAAGAAATTCTTTGAAATGCTATATGCAAATCAAAATGACATGACTTATTACGTATAAGTATATTTCATTCCCCAAGGAATATTGCCCTGCCGGGCGCTACGCGGCGGGCGGGTACGCGGAAAAATTGCGCCTGCGGGCGCACGCGGCGGGCGGGAACGCGACGGGTCGCACCTGCGGGTGTCGTGGGTTGTCAGCCTTCGGCGAGGGCGCCATGCGGCGCCCTGGCTGGGCAGCTTATGCACTAGGGGAAGACATTAATATTAACTCTGTTCTACTGATGTGGGTAGAAGATGAGCATCAAAAGAAGATCTCATCAAAGTGAAATCATCAATACTAGATCTATCAAAAGATGAACGTATCAAAAGATTGAAAGTCATCAAAAGATGAACCTTCGAAAGTTGAGGCATCAATGCTGATGCATTAATGCTGAGGCATCAAAGTGAGCATTAACAGTTGAGGCATCAAATATCGAGTGTGTGAGTGTAAACGTAAGTGTCTACTCTGTGTGTGGTGTTGTGAATGTAAGTGTCGTATCGCGTAATTAAGTGTCTATGGAGAGCTGTAAGCGCTTATAAGTGGTCATAGTTGTATAAGTGTCCCGTAGTGTATAATGTTATAAGCTGTTATAAAAATACTAACTCAGTAGTAGGAAGCATTCAGCAGCTGTGTAATATACACCATTCTGAATCCTCATGACCCTTATACCACACTAGGGTAAGACACCTATTCAGGCATTCGGACTCATGGGGAGGCTAGAAAAGGCTTGAAAAAAGTGGCACTCAGTTGGCACTATGTGCACTCACTTGGCACTAAATGTGGCACTTCAGTTGGCACTTTGTGGCACTCACTTGGCACTCATTGGGCACACTCATTGAACTTCACTTGGCACTCAACTGCACTCACTCTGGCACTCCTCTAATACTCCTCAGAACACTAATAGAACATCAATAGATACTTCTTACGGTACTTCTTACGGTGTTTGGGAACCATCAAAGCCATCAAGTTAACGTGGGTCAAATTGACCCATGGTAATATGGCAAGGTTAAGGACGAAATATCATGGTCCAAACAAGGTAAAGCATCAAAAAATACCCATGGAAGACCAAAGGGAAGCCAAAAATTACCGTGGGCCATAAAAATGAGCCCATGGTATATGGCAGGTTAAGGACGACAATATCAGTGGGTAAACAAGGTCAAGGCATCAAAAGAATAGGGCTAAAGCCCGATAAAGGAAGCCCAAAAATTACGTGGGCCAAAAAATTGACCAATGGTATATGGCAAGGTCAAGGTCTAAATATCATGGTCAACGCAAGGTAAAGACAGCAAAACAATAGTGGCTTAAGCCCTCTAAAGGAAGATCTAAAAATTATCCGTGGGCCAAAATTGACCCGCTGGAATACCAAAGGGTTGGTCGAAAATTAACCGTGGGCAAAAATGACCCATTGAGACCAAAGGGTTGGTCCGGAATTAGGCGTGGGCCAGAAAATTGACCCCATGGAAGAAACAACAGGGTAGCCAAAAATTCATCGTGGGCCAAATTGACCCACGGACAGACCAAAAATACTGTGGGCAAAAAATGACCCATGGAAGACCAAAAGGGTTTGTGTCGGAAATATCATGGTCAAACAAGGTAACGACATCAAAAAGGGGCTAACCCCCTAAAGGAAGATCAAAAATTACCGTGGGCAAAAAGTTGCCCACGTCGAAAAAAATTAGGGGGTGGTAAAATAGGGGGTAATGACGTACAACGGTGCTGACGCAACGCGTTTGGCGCACCCTTTCTTCGAAAGGGTGCTAAGAAAAATTAGGGTTGCCAAAAATTAGAGGGTTGCCAAAAATTAGGTCGCCAAAAAAATACCGTGGGCCAAAAATAACCCATGGAAGATCAAAGGGGTGGCCGAAAAAAAGTAAAGGCCAAAAAGGTCAAAGGCCCAAAAAGGTCAAGGTTCAGGTAAAAAATTTGGGCTCAAAAATAGGTCAAGCCCAAAAAGGTGAAGGTCAAAAAAGGTCAAAGGCGGTAAAAAATGGGGCTCAAAAAAGGTCAAGGAAAGGTAAAATCAGCGTTGGTCATTTTGACCATCGTTGTCCTCGGCAGTTTCCCTACTACTTATATATATGATATATAATATATTATATATTATTATATATATATATATATAATATATATCATATATATCATATATATATATATATATTAATATATATATTATATTATATATATATTATATATATACTATATATATATATAATATATATAATATATAATATATTATATATATATACTATATATATAAATATATATATTCTTGTTACATATATATATATTATATATATATATATTAATATATTATATATATTATATATATATATAATATTAAT
>JABUQX010061570.1:32500-37500 GCA_015478945.1 Trachelipus rathkii
CTTACAATATCTAGTTCTGCATAAACTTAAACCCTTTCGTCTGTGTGTACTATTAGTTTAAAATCCTTGTGTGCTATGAATTCCTCATACCTACACGGCCTGTGTGCTTCCCGCACACAACCTCATTAGTGATATTAGTGACTATAATATAATCATTATATATAAATATGTTATAGAAATTTATTTTGTAAAAAATAAAATATATTATTATAGATATATACATATATAGTTAAATAATATATATATAGTATATATAATACTTATATATATATATATATATATATATATACATACAATATATATATAACATATACATATATTATATATATATATATATATATATAATATAATTAATATATATATATAGTATATTATATATAATATATATATATATATATATAATATATACTATATATATATATATATATTATATATTATATATATATAATATATATATATACATACAACACATACATAATTATATATTTCAATAAAATAATCCCGTTAATTAATGCTACCCTAAATTTAACTGATTGTACCTGTTAAATTACATCTGTCACCTTTCGAACTCCACATTTTCATACCCGAATTTCCTTAAGATGCAATGAAAATTCCTTTGTCCGTTTGTTTTGAATATCCTATAATCGTTTAAATATTCGCCATAATTCACTCTAAGAAAATACCCTATTTCAAAATCTCGAGACAATCCTAGCATCGTCATAACTGTTAAATATTTCCTCCTTGCGTAAATTTGCATTCTCCTATTCAAATTGTGTTTAAACTTTAAACACGCACATGCCCTGAATATACTTTTTGAAAAAAATGCTTACTAAACGTGATTTAAATTTCTGCATTTAAATTTTGTTTTCAATTTGAAATTGATTTTTGATTTTTATGCTACCTAAAATCATTCCTTTAATAAATGAACGAATCTTCCACAAATAACACAAATGACTAAACCTTTCACAAATAAACTTTAGAAATACTCTTACCCGATACTGGGGAAAATTAAACTTGTTTGTAGTTAAACAATTCCAAATCCTTCTATGTAACTGGAATTTCGTTACTTTAGCAGTAATTTTCCTCGTCACAATTTCAAAACTTTTGCGAATATTTACTTCCTTAAATTTTGATCACGAAACCTTCAATTTTTTAACTCTTTCAGAAAGACAATCTATTCATTTTATAAAATCTTGACAATGCTCTGAATTTTAGTTGGTTGTCGTCCTACACTTACTCCCTTCCAACGTATTGGCACCAATCCTAAACAGAAAAAAAAAATTAGCTCCATACGCATCAAAAAAAAGGGAAAAACAACCTTCCTAATGTCCGATGGAGGCTCGTCCTTTCCTGCCGCCGCTTTTCTCAATACTCCAAATACTCTCCTTTGACATTCGCATATCTGGAGCTTCACCTCTAGATTTGTCCATTGGTAGACCTGGTACCCAATCTTCTACTCCTCTGTGGGTCACTAACCTGTTCCTCCGATTGGTCTCTAAAGCATCATCCGTTCAGGGTCTTCACCCACTTCCCATAATTCCTCCTGAATTGAACCTGGGGGTATAACGAAAGGAAACATTAATATAGGCATTTAAGTGCTAATTAACTTTTGACTGTACCTCTTTAGTTGATTCTGGTATGTTTGCCTCTGAAACTATTTTATCCTCTTCATTACTAGCATCAGTAACCTCTACTCCAAATGTATAACTGTCATCCGAAAACCTCAGTGACCTCTCAAACCTCCGCGAGTCATATTCGTCATTCGCATCGACATCAGATTGCGACGAATCCAACCAGTCCAGCAGCTCATTTGTGTCAATAGGTGATGACGCGACATCTATTTCCGTTTGGGTCACCTTATTTTTCATCATAACTGCAACTTGTATGGCCACATCCTTTTTGTATTTGGGTTTTCCTATAGCTGCCTCTACCAAGTCCCATATATCCTTTTTCTTTGTCTCACGTTTATTTTTCCTTGTTGTCCTCCTTGGATTATCTTGATCCTGAGTCCAATTTGCTGCATAATACACTCCTATCGTTGTGTTGGTTATGTTCAACCCTTTATCCCTCATCTTAGGTATCCTTTGTGGTAACTCGGTTGTAGTATCTTCAGTCTGCTCACTTATGAATTCTTTGGCTTCTGGGTCCAACACCACACAACCTTGATTGACCGGGCTGGCTCCTGAAAAACTCATTATGACTTCTGTGGATCGCTCCGACTTGTCCCCGGCAGTATGGACGGAGCGGATTCGTTTCCCGAAACTCGTTGTGTCTTCCTTTTCTTTTTCCATTCCTCTATTTCTCCTCTTAAGGGACAATTATCCCCCCAGTGACCAATTTCGTCACACAAGAAACATTTCCTTTCAAAGGGTCTTGCTTCCTCCTGCTCTTGTCTATTTGTGTCCTGCCGTCTGTAATTGTTTCGAGGACCACACTCCCTTGTCTGATGCTCATCACTACCGCATCTTAAGCACCATCCTCTAAACCTCCAACAATCTCGTTTCATATGTCCTACTTTGTTGCAATGATAACACTTTGGCCTTTCATTTTCATATGCTCCTCTATTTGTTCTTCTTGAATATGAATCTTGCTGGTACACCACTGGTTTACCGTATCGCACCTTATCTGCATACGTTTTTCTTTCTTCTCCCTCATTTTGTAGGGTTGCCCATATTGGGATTGCCTCGTCCCTCGACTCCTCTTCATGATCATTCAGTTTATCCTCATCCTGTGCCCAGTTCAATATGTCCTTCCAGCGGACCTTAACACTTTCTTTTTCACCTCCCATTCTTATTTTGAACCTCCTAGCTATTCCTTTTGGCAAGCAATTCAAAAATTGTTTTTTTAACACTTGCTTGTCCCTATCCTCTTCTTTGGTAGCTGCTTCATATGTCGTTTGCACCCTGAGTGCAAATTCTGCTAACTTTTCATGCTTCCTTATCTCCATTCTCCAGAACTCCTTCTGCAAATCTATTTGTTCGCTCTCTTTTTCTTCCTTGCACCAACTCTTTAACCTGGCTATAATGGTATTATAATCTATTTTAGCCCTATAAATACTATAATACGTTCTCAAAACTGGGCCCTCCAAAAAATTTCTTAGCTCTACCACCCAACGGTTCTTATCCTTTCCTAATTGTTCTTTTGCATACCTTTCGAAATCTCCTAGAAAGGCATCGAATTTCTGTACTTTCTCTTTACCATACTTTAGGGGTTTTACCGCCTTTACATTAGCCCTACTAAATGATTTCATAACTTCTATCATTTCTCCTGCTAATATAATAAAAATCCTGCTGACTGCTTTCTGATGTTCCACTCCTGATTCCTCTAGTTCTACAAGTTTCTTTAACCACTTTTTTCCTCCCTTGTCTGGCTCACTTTCGGCTTCTGATTCTTGTTCTTCTGTTGAACTATTTTCCACTGTGTACTTCCTGTCTGTCCTTCTTTTTCTGTTTCTCCTCCTCTTAGTTTTCTTTTTACCTTTAGTTTTATCAGAGTCGGTTTCGTCCTCAAATGGGTCACTCATTTCCCTATCATAGCCACTCTCCTCATCAGTATAATACTTTGCCTTCTTTTTCAGCACTCCCTTCTTCCGAATACTCTGTTCTTGTTGCAATTTCCATTTTTGAAAAGCCTGTTCTTCTATTTTAACCCGATTTTTCTGTTCTGCTATGGCAGCCTCTCTACGACTATCTACAACAGCAACTTCTACTACGTCTTTCTTTGGTTCTCCTTCACCTCCTCGTCTGGTTTCCAAAGCCAGGACCACTTCTTTCAATACTGTCACCAATTGGTCTACATTCACATTTTCCTCCTTTACTACGGCATTTTGGAACCTTTTCAAAAGCTCTACTGCACTTTGATCTTCTTTAGGTTCCTCAGTCCCTTCGGGAATTGACTTATTAGTCTTATCCATTTCCTTATCACTCATAGGAAACACAAAGTCGAAAAAAAAATATATACCCTACAAAAAAATATGCCCTATATATATATAAAATATCCACAGGTTAATAATATTGGTGCCATATATATATATATAATTTATATATATATATATATATATATATATATATATATATATATATATATATATATATATATATATATATATATATATATATATATATATATATATATATATATACATATATACATACATACATACACACACATATATTATTATAAATATATATCAAAATACGCAAAAACGTTAACTAATATATTTTTTTCTCTAAAAAAAAAAGAAAAACTCAACCAATTTATATTATCAATTCCTTGATGGACTCAGAATTATTTTATATCCTTCCTTCTTCAAAACAAAGCAAAAAAAATGAACCAAATTATGCTTCTTTTCCTTCTCCCTTTATTTTGTCTTCAAAAAAAGTCTCTCTCTCTGCTTCGTACTTATTCCTAAATACGGAAACAAGAACACGAGGGAAAGAAATATGGTTAGCAAAAAAAAATATTTCCAAATATCAAATTCAAATGTGGCAACAAAGAAAAAAAATAAAATAAATAGAAAAATAAATAATCTCTTTGTTACCTCGACTTACACCTCTTTTTATTTTTTTATATCCCTTAAATCTTGTTGTCCTTTTTTTCTTTCTCCTTTATTTATTTTATATCCGTGCTATTATCTTCTTTTTCTTTTTTTTTTTTTTTTTTTTTATTTTTCTTTTTCCTCTTTTTTTATATCCTTCTTCCAAAGTCTACGGAGCCACCATTGTGTGGATCGGATCTCTTGATTACGCGTAAGAAAAAAAGGAAGAAGAGGATTGTTGGAAGATGGAGAAAGGATGGGAGGATCGCTGAAAAGTGGAGATGGAGACAACTGAAGGGGAGGGAATCAGGAATAAAAGAAGAATAGGACTAAGAGGTACCAGAAATTAGGACATATAAGAATAAGGTAAAAAAATGTGAGCCATTGTTGTATTATTATTATTATTATTATTATTATTATTATTATTATTATTATTATTATTATTATTATTATTATTATTATT
>JABUQX010061571.1:0-2500 GCA_015478945.1 Trachelipus rathkii
TCATTCATTCATTCATTATTATTATTAATTATTATTATTATTATATTATTATTATTATTATTATTTATTATTATATTATTATTATTATTCAATATTATTATTATATATTTATTATTATTATTATTATTATTATTATATTATATTAAGCTTTATACATTATTGTTATTAATTATTTATTATTTATTATTTTTATTATTATATTATCATTACTATTATTTTATTTTTCTTTTTCTTTTTATTATTATTATTATTATTATTATTATTATTATTATTATTATTATTATTATTAATTATTATTCACTATTCAAGATGTTAATTTTACTATTATTAACTGTTTTTAGTAGATTTCTTTAATTATTAATTTTTAAGAAATTTACAATCAACTGTCACTTTTAACAATTTCCTAGTCCAGGTCCTTTCATAGTTTCTGAATAGTTCTTTATTTTCAAAGAAATTTTTTATTAAAGAATATTAAGAATTAAAGAAAGTAAAAATCAGTTAATAAATTATATCAACATTTCGCCTGTATAACTTCAGCATGATCACGGTTACTAACTTTTATTTATAATGCAGCTTACAAAAAAAAATTCTAAATATAAAAATGTAAAATTATTTACATTAATTGTGAAGTTTTAAAAAATAATTTTGATGAAAAATCAAAAAACAGCTTACATTGTTTTGCAAATACAACTATTATCAGGGATACGTAGGTGTACCTGCAAAACACTCAAATATTCAAAAAAACATTCAAACATTCATTCATTTCATTAAATTTTACATTGATGTCCGGCTTAAGTTTTTTTAATAAAAAGAGATTCTGCTACACGAAGATAGATGAAATTACCAACTTGAAATAAAATTTTAAAACAACTAACTAGCAATTTCAACTGTTGGAAGGGATTTGTGATCCATCGTGTAATGCTCCTTTTGTTTTATACCTGTGTTGCATAATTCGGGTTCTTAAAGTGTTAGTTGTATATCCCACATAAGGGAATTACATCCTACTTTTTTGAAATTAAACTGATACAGCAAACATCAACTTCTGTGATCGTGCGAACAATGACCGAACGGGTACGGAAAATTTTGAGGACACTCGTCTCGGGTGTATAGCTTTAACTTTACTCTTTTCTCTGACTGTAAAATGTTCCTTTACAAATCATGTTTAATTTTCGTTCTTCTCTAGAAAAATTTGTCAAATTTAATGATTTAAAATAAAAAGTTCTCTTGCTTAATATACCCGAAAGATATAAACTATCTATTATTAAAACCCTAATTCACAGAGCTTATAAAATAACTTCAACGTGGGAACTCTTTAACAAAAAGGAGCATAAGAATAACAAAAAACTTAATTAATCAATGGTTACCTCTCAAATTAAAGAAAAGGTTATTAAGAGCACTATAAACAACGATTTTATAACTCAATAAAATTCACGAACATGGAAACGCAAGATAACTTTTATTTAATCATTAAATTTGGCAAATTTTTCTAAGAATGAAGAACGAAATTAAACATGATCTGTAAAGGAACACTGTTGAAGTCAGAAAAAAGGTAAATGTTAAAAGTTACTATCACACGAGACGAGTGTCCTGCATATTTTAGTTACCCGTGGTCATTGTTCGGAAGGATTACAGAAGTTATGTTGTGTATCAATTTAATTGCAAAGTAGATGTATATTCCTTATATGTGGGATAGCACAACTAACACTTTAAGTAACCTCCGAATTTATGGCAACACAGGTATAAAACTAAGTAAAATATTGGGAGCATTACCACGGATCACAATCCCTTCCAACAGTTGAAATTGCTAGTTGTTTTAAAATTTTATTTCAAGTTGGGATCATCTATCTTCGTGTAGCAGAATTTCTTTTATTAAGAAACTTAAGCCGACATCAATTGTGAAATTTGGTGAAATGAATGAATGCTTGAGTGTATTTTTAATATTTGAGTGTATTGCAGGTACACCTAGTATCCAAGGTAATAGTTGTATTTGCAAAGATAGTGTATTGATTTTTTATCAAAATTATTTTTTAAGCACTCCACAATTAATGTAAAATAACTTTTAGATTTTTTATATTTTAGAAATTTATTTTTGTCAGCTGCATTGATAAATAAATAGGTTAGTTAAGCCGTGATACATGCCTGAAGTATACCAGCGAAATATTGGTATATATATTATTATTTATTAATAAATTTATTATGTATTATTATTATTATTATTATTATTATCTATTATCAATTATTATTATTTATTATTATTATTATTATTATTATTATTATTATTATTATTATTATTATTATTATTATTATTATTATTATTATTATTATTATTATTATTATTATTATTATTTTATTATTATTATTATTTTATTATTATTATTATTATTTATTATTATTTTATTATATTATTATTTATATTATTATTATTGATTATTATTTTCTACTACTATATTATTTATTATTATTATTATTATTATTATTATTATTATTATTATTATTATTA
>JABUQX010061571.1:10000-12500 GCA_015478945.1 Trachelipus rathkii
GATAGAACGCCCACTAGAAACTCCCCAGTGACAATGCCAACGAGCAACTACCGCTCTCCCGGACCTGGAAGGACGCGATCGGTAGTAGCGTTAGTACTGTCCAAGGTAGCAGCTGAGGTGTGCTGTCACAACAATTAATGATCGACACCCGAGAAGGCTTCGGAGACTCACTCTGTACTCTTACTGCAGTTGGTCCGCTCCTGCACGAAGCCTTGCAAAGTTTAACGGTACCAGAAGGCAACAAGATGCACCGAACAGGAGGTAAGCGCCTAATACGAAGAAACTTGATTTGATGTGTTGTTCGTGATTTGATGGTGTTTGGATCACATTTGATTGGGTGTTCTGTTGCTTGCTGATTTGTTCGATGTGCCACTGCCAGTGGCAACTGGTTTACTTCCAGGGGATCACCATTGAGGGGTTAGGATTCAAAGAGGTCTTGAATAACAGCCTTCAATAGAAGAATATTAGTGTTGAAGAGAGTGAGCGTTGTCACGATAAAGTGACGTTTCTTCCCGGAAGCTGCTTAGATTCTTTCTGGTGCTACCAGCCTCCTGCACCAGACCCACCATATATATATATATATTATATAAATATATTATATATATTAATTATATATATATATATATATATATTAATATATCATATATTAGTATATAATATATATAATATATTATATATATATATTTATTTTATATTTATATTGTATATTTTATATATATATATATATATATATATATTATATATATATAACTATATATATAATATATATATATATATTATATATATATTTATATTTATATATCATATATATATATATATATATTTATAATATCAACCTTGGGAAGTTTACGCAGCTCGTTACCTGCATTCCTGATCGTATTGGACAGGAACCATCATACTAGATCTTTTCTCAATTTCTGGGTCTTCTTATACTTTCAAACTCTTGCTCTTGGTTCATCTAATCACTTTAGCATCTTTGTATCTTGTTTTGTCTCTTCAGAGAGGAAGTTGTTTTGGCGTGTTTGTGCTGCTGACTAGTATGCTATGCCGTCATACTTCTTTGATTTTCCTAATTCCCACTTCGGAAACAGGGATCACTCGGAGTCCTAACAAAGCATGACTGCTGATTCTTTCTAGCTATCATGGAGACGTATATTCTAATTCGTTTTCTTCAAGTAAATTTTATAAACCTTTGTTTAACACTGATTGTTCTAATGCCATTTATAATAGGTATACAGTTTCAGAAATTAACATAGTCTTGAATCTTCAGAAATTCATGAAATTTATATATTCTTAATTGCATAAAAGTTTTTCCTCTGTGATACGAAAAACTATTTCTCTCTTATGAAAATACTATAATCTTTCTGATTTCTCTTCTTTCCGCTCCTTCTGACATTTTCCCTAAAATATCAAATCAAACTTCGCTTCTTGATCTTTTTCTCTTCTTTTTCCTTTGGATGACACCATCGTTGTTTTCGCTCATGCCTTTCTTTAACTTAACTTTAAACTTTCAGGTGTTAATCTTTCGTCTCTATTTTCTCTCACAATATTACTTTTTTTCATTATGAAATTCCGGCTCTCTCTGAACTTAATTCTAGGAAGACTCGCAAAACTTGGCTTTCCAAACTTGTTCATCCAAGCTTGCACCAAGGTTGCAGAGCCGGAGCCGGAGCTGGAGAAGGATTTTAAAAATATTTTAAATCTTCTAATCTTATCTCAGATCGTCAGTATTCCTACCGAAAGGAAAGCTCGACTGGTGGTCTTCTTTCCTTCTCTCTGAATCTTGATCATTTTCTCTTTGGCATTTGGTGATTTTTGTTGCTGTTGAAATGAAAACATTGAAAGCTTTTGATAGAGATCTAGGACATAGCTTTGATTTCTAGACATTCCTCTTTCGGAATCAATTCTCCTCTCTGAGTTCTTTTCCGGTCGCTCAATTTTGGCTATTATAAGAGGTTATTATTCATGATCTATTCACTCTTACGCAAAAGGCTTAACCCTTCATTACTCTTTAGAAAGCATCTCACTCAACGGCAAATAACTGATTCTAGAAAGGTGGCCTTGAAGAATCTGACCTTTGATATTTCTTTCATTTCTAAAAGAGGTAGAGAAACATGGCTGTTTTTAATGACTTAAAAATTCAGAACTTCTTCATGACACCGCAATAGCTTTCTTTGTGTAAGAGTGTCATTCATCCTTTTATGGAGTAAGCATCACAAATCTGGAGTATTGAAATTAGTAGAGCTCCTCTCGAGTTGGTGGAGTCTAATAAGATTTTATGCCTTATCAAACCTTTCATCCTCACTGATTCTTTTCAATAAATTTCTGTTCATCAAATTGTTGAATCGCAGTTTTACTATTACTATTTCAGTTGGTAATTCCTTTGAACTCCATGGCAGCATTCTTACTCCGTTTTGAGAGAGCTCGTTTGACTGGGTACTCCAAACAGTCCCAGATGGGACTGTTTGGAGTACTCTCTAACCTCAAACTTCATTACTAT
>JABUQX010061571.1:15000-22581 GCA_015478945.1 Trachelipus rathkii
CGATATAAATTTTCAGAATTGGCCCGATTATAGGAAAGTAATGCTGGTCCGATGTGTTTCAGGTCTAACATTAAAAGGAAATAATGCCGGGTGAATGTAATCCCGATATAAAATTCCAGAATTGGTCCTAAAAGGCAAAGTATTTTTTTTTTTTTTTTTTTTTTACGGTTCACCACCACTCAAGGCCTCTTCAAGAGGGTGTTAAATAACAAAAAATTCAACTAACAAACTACGGCAGATGAGCAGCAGACGCGGGCTTTAAGTGAGGGACGATTAATGAGTTAGGAACCCCAGAAGATGGAAGGAATTTCACAGAACAAGTGGCAGGAAAGAAGGAGGCACCGCAGCGCACTAGTCTGGAGTTGCTGATATCAACAAACTCTGTGCCGACACAGCAACCTTGTCTACGAGGGCGTCTTAAGGCTGGTGGCACGCGAGTGATAGTTCCTCGAGCATTGCCGTCTACGGTAAACTATAGAAAAGAGAATAAGCACAACATAGCGCAAAGATAGAGGGTCATGTGAACTAGAAAGAACAGGACAGTTGATAAGTTTTTTTTTGCTTTGACTCGACCCTATATAAAAGATTTGAGAGCAGTACTTCATACAAGGCGGATGAGGCCTCTGTATAGCTGGAGTAACTGTGAAGAGGAAAAGTCTCGCAACAGTCTAAACAGAACTCCCAGCTTCCTTGAGGCCGCCTTGCAACCTTGTGATGTGAGGTTCAAGCATTTTTTTGTTTATGTTAAGGCAGAGGTTATTTTGTCGACAGGAGAGACGAGAGAACCGTCGAAGAGATAGAAAAGTTTAGAAGGTGTCTAGGGGGAATTTTGTGAGTTGCAAGTTTTTAAAAGAATTGGAAATTTCACAAGGTTAGCCGACCCACCGGAAATTCTATCCAGATCAGCGAGAATAGAATCGAAATTTAAGACGAAGGCAATTCTAGAAGTAAAAGAAGGAGCAGAATGTGAAATGATGAAGAATGAAGGTCGAGTCATCGGCATATGAGTGAATAGAGCTAGAAGTGCAGGTGAAGATCATTTATGAAAGTAGGAATAAAGTAGAGATAAGACACAGAACCTGAGGAACAACACTATTGAAGAAAAGGAAGAAGAAGTCGCCATATCAACAGGTGATATTGAGCGATTTGAAAGAAGCTAGACATAAGTAAGCAAAGAGAAGAGGAAACCCAAAGGAGGGAGCTTGTCTGGAGAGCAGTGACGCGTGCCATACCGGTCAAATGCTTTGGGATATGTAAGCGCCACCAGCAAAGTCTCGTAGTTTTTCTAAGGGCGGAAAACATAAATCAGTTAAAATTAGAAAGTATATCGCCAGTAGAGCTCGAGCGCCGAAAGCCTCTGATGATCTGAAAGAAGGAATTGAGATTCCAGATGATCTAAGAAATGAGCAGTTGAGAAAGGTTTCCAAGATCTTAGATAGAATACAGTAAGATCGCTATAGGGCGATAGTTAGAAGATCAGAGCGGCTGCGGCTTTTTCGGAATAGGTTGGACTGGTGCGTGCTTCAACCTCGAGGGAAAGTGCCTATATTGAGACATAGAGAAATATAGTGAATCGAGGGGCGGGGATAGCGGAAGCACCTCCTCAAAACTGGGACGATGCCATCCGGGCGCCGCCTTCCTAACGTTCGTAGATTTAAGAGCCCATGCACCGCGATCGAATGTATCACGGCAAAGGGCGCTAGGACCTGAGAGAGAAGAAGGAGGGAGGAGGAATGCCAGAATCGTCAGGGTTGAGTTAGAGGAAAATAGGAGGCGAAGAGATTGCCTTTTCAGTTGAGATTAGCAACAGAAACATCATTGAGCGATAAGAGGAGGAACGACAGATTACAGAAGTTGTTAGAGATGTTTTTGGCAAAGGCAGAAAGATTTGTCAGTAGGAGAACGGCAAGGAGGTTAGCCACTTTCGTTTGATAAAAGCCGCTTTGCTCGTCGAAGAAGTATCTGCAAACGATTTCTAGAAGAATGAAAATTAGCAAGAGTGATAGGAGAACGAGAATTTTTCCACTCCGATACCGCACTGTCTCTAGCCTGGATGGCCAGAAAACAAAGGCACGATCGACCATGGATTATGAGGAGAGAAAGATTTTAGTCGAAGAAGGAATAACCTACTGATCCATCAGACGATTACAGCTCCACCTATCGCAGAAGTTGAAGGCGTCAACCAGAGACCAAAGCGTCACTCCAATTATAGTTAGCGTAGAAGCTACGCAAGGCCCCTAATCGCGATCAAAGTGAGAGAAAAAACGCGTAGGGCAGGATGGAAGCTGTTGAAGAAAGTATTAAAATTAAGAGATATTAGGTTGTGGTCAGATTTTCCAATAGGAGCGAAGGTGGTGTATTTTATGAGAGAAGGACTAGTGGTGAACATGAGTCAAGTGTGTTCAAGATTGGTTGGGACGACCGGAATGTGTGTGGGGTTCTTTATTAGTTGCTCCAGATCGTTGAGAATGCTAAATGATTCGGCCTCCTCCACCTAAATCAGTATGGAGGAACGCCAACCATATCAGCTGTTGTGTACATTGAAATCCCCTAAATAGAGGACATCAGTATTTTGGCTGAGAAGTATGTAACAGTTCGTGGAGAAGTAGTTAAAGGTTATTTCCAAAAAAGAGGCGTGAAAAATCTGTTCTGTTAGGAGAAAGTAAGCAGAATCACAAGATTATTGTAGTAGAAGGAGAAAGATTTTAGCCAGAAAAGCATCGAAGTTAGGAGATTCGAGATTCTTGCGACTTGCTAGAGTGTTTATGTGAACATAGGCACATACTCCACCCCTTTAGACGGAAATTATGAAATAAGTTATTTGGACATATTATACACAGTTAGGATGAATTCTTAGCCATCTGGGGCTCAGACAGGAGCAAAAGGTTAGAGTTAGAGTTAGGTGGTGTTCCAAGGATGCAGAGTTAGATTGCAAACCACGGTGTTAGCAAAGTCGATAGTAAGCCGGCGCCGGTGAAAATCTGCCATCTTGCATGCACATACAAAAACTACAAAACAAACGACAAAACAAAAAAATAAAGATAACAGACAACGTGAAATCAGGAAAAATTATTCATACGTTAAAACCTAAATTTAAACGTATGCTAAAAGTAAATGTATTTTACAGTAAATATGTTAAAGGGAATATGAAAATCCTAAAGTTAAAAAACACTAACGCTCACTTGCACCCCTTATAATTGCAATAAAAAAGTAATAATGATTTACTTAAACCCCTACCTTAAGTTACGTCCCAAAACATAATAAAAATCAAATTTAAACACTGTGAAGACGAAATTCATAAACAGTATTAACTTTAAAATAAACCTACGGGTACAGTCACTTAAAAAAAATAAAAAGAAAAGAAAAAAGTTAAACTAGGATTATCTTTTAAAAACCTGTACGTAGAACCTTTAATTACTTTCACTGAAGACAACATCAAGCACCGTCTTACACACGAAACCTAAACTACTATATGCTGGTTCGATTTGTTCTAGATTAAAAATGCACATTTGGTCGATTTAAAGGAAATTAATGATGTGCCAATGCATTTCTGACATAAATTTCCAGTTATATATATATATATATTATTTATAGCTCAGTGGATATAATATATATATATATATATATATGATATATATATATATAGTTAATATATATACTTATATATTATATATTTATATATTTATTATATATATAATATTATATGATATATATATAAGTATATATATATAATATTATATATATAATATATTATTATATATTATATATATATATAATCTATATATTTATATATAATATATATATATATTATATATATATATAATATATATATATATATATATTATATTATATATCTATATATATTATATATATATATTATATTATATAATATTATAATATATATATTATATATATATTATCTAAAATATATATTATAATATATATATATATAATATATATATATATATCTATATATATATTATAATATTATATATATATATATATATTATATATATTAATAGTATATATTTATAAATATATATATATATTATATATATAATATTATATTATATATCTATTGATTTCTTGGTGCTCAGTGGACTACGTGCGGTCTTTTCCTAGCTTTAACATTGCTTATTTTCCTCCTCCTTCTCGCGAGGCGGAGTTTTCGAATCTTAGGTCTGGCTACCTGAACAGACAAATAATTGCGGAAAGGGGAAATTTTGTAATATTTATTCGTTAACGCATAGTATAAAAACAAATCTCAATTTCCATCATACCTAAATACATAGCCACACGTACACAAAGAACAATTCTATTATGACATACAGATCACATTTCTCTTATGCTCGTCTATTATAAGAAAAAAGCTGTTAAATACAAGAGTATCCGCTGGATACTCTCTCTCTATCTCGTATGAGTCTCGTTATCTATATTATAATCTCTCTATCTATCTCTTCTATCTCATTTCTTATATCTTTATATATTATGTATCTTATTATATTATATATATCATATATTATAGTATATTATAATATATATATATTATATATTATTACTTACTTTAATATATATCTTATAATATATTATAATATATATCGCGGCACTAATTGACATTTGTATGTTGGTTAAATCATAATAGAATATATGTTGATAATCTCTATATATATATATATTAAATATAAATATCTATGATAATCTATAGTATATATTTATATATATACTACTATAATATTATATATTATATATATATTAATATACTAAATATTATATATTCGTATTATATTATATTATATATTATATATTATATTATATATTATATATATTTATATATATTATAATATAATATATAATATATATATATTATATATATTATATAGAGAGAGAGAGAGAGAGAGAGAGCTTTAATTAATCCGTAAAGTGTAAACAATTATATTGTAGATTGATCTATTTTTTAAATAGTCACCCATAAAAAGTATAATTTTTTTATTTGTTTATTTTAATATCATATTACCCAAAGATATTGAAGTATAATATAAATGAAATATTAAATATTTTACATTATCAATACCGTTTCTTAAATTTGTGTTTGTATATTTTTAATTGCTTGATATAGGATTTGAACACAGGAATTTTTTCTAAAATAAATCGTTATGTCCAAGGGATTCTTATTTTTTATGGAATTTAAAGAGTATCCAGAGATTATAACGGCATTATTTTTTTTCCGCCACGGACTAGAAAAGTATCTTCTCAAATTTTTGTGATAAGGGATAATCTACCTTGACCATAATTGATAACAGACACTGGTGCAATAATCTCACAATTCGTAAGTACGAGCGATAATCAATTGGGACAATGCCGGTAGTCACATTTTCTGATGTTGGTTCAATGAAGGAATTCGCCTTCACTTGGTGTGATAAAGGTTAGCCAAAATGGTCCGATTCGAAAATATATTGGTCCTCCATTTCCCGCCGTGCGTTACGGATAACTAAAATAAGTCGTTTCAATGATGAAGCCAGATTTTGGATATCATCCTTAGTAAAGTCGGGCCGATTTCAGATGGTCCCGGGACCGGCGAAAACCGTCGCGTCACGGTCCGCCGCTCGTCGGTCCGCTTCATGTTTGCTTCGGGTACTTACTAGTTTTGCTCCTCTCCAAGTGCCACGAAGTGCAGTTGGCGCTCTCATCATACATATGGTGAGGAGAAGCTAGCTCTATTGGGATGTCCTTTTTTTCCAGTGAGGAACTTTCCTTAGAAACAAACAAACTGATCTAGATCAGTTGCCTAACCTTTACGCTAATCATCTCAGAAACAATTAAAATGTTGACATGGACATAGCATATAAGACACGGATCGGGCATGGTGGCTTGCCTTGAACCCATGATGACCTGAATGTGAAAACGATAACGGCCCATCCTGTGATTTTATCTGGGTTTGGTTCTTGGGAGAAAGGGTACCGCCCGAAAAAAAAAATTGCTAATTCGCTTCCCAAACACGTAGGTGTAAACTTTGAAAAGCTAGGGTAAATGTTTACCCTATTCTTCTTATCGGACATTTTAAAATAATTAATTCTAGAAACTAGGAATATTATATTTTTAATTAATCTAAGTTGCCAAGCACAAACACACTGCTAACGCATTTTATCTAGAAGTAAATTTTATTGTTAAAAAACGAAACATATATATAATTATCAATTAATGAAACGAAGCCTTACATCAATGAACATAGTTGTTTCACGAATTGGGTATGTAGGTAAAGAGTTTCGGAGAACATCGAAAAAGAAAAATATCTTTGAAAGGTCGAAAAAGATTTTGATACAATTTAAATTATTTTTTATTTTTTTTTTTTTTTTTTGTGCAAATTTTAATTTTAATTTGCTTTTTAACATTCCTTTCTTTTATTTTTTTTTTTTTTTACAGTGAATTAATACAAAAATAGATTTCGAGTTCTAGAGTTAATTATTAAAAAATGTCAGCTAAAAATATTTGGGTAAACAAATACCAGTGCTAGTTTTGCTTCTCAAGCTCGTAATGATTTTTAACTTTTGGGATATACGATTTTTCCCAGTGAGGAGTGAGGACATTTTGCTGATTTTGCTTTGCTGCGTAATTTGACTAAGCTAGAAATGAACCTGAAACGATTATTTATTTAAAACTATGACGTGAAAATCTTTTTCGTTTAAGACAAAGAAGGTCGAGTTTTTTAAAAGAGAAAAAAAAACTCACTTTTTCTTTTCATTTATACGATATTTGTCGCGCATCACCGAGACTAGAAAAGGTCGTCGTATTTTTCTAATCGAACCGCATAAATCTTTCCAGTATAAAGATTTTTCTTCAAAAGTCAAAACCCTGTTTTGATACCATTTGTTCTGAACTTGTGCTAGTCATCAAAGAGGTAATGAGCATTGGAGAGAGGGGGGTTTGTGAAAAACCATTTTTTAATTATTAATTCCTAATAGAGTCAAATATTTGCTAGCATTGCATCAGGATCTAAAGGAAAATGATTATAAAGGTACCATTCACAAATTTATATATATATATATACATAAATATATATATATATATATATATATATATATATAGTATATATAATATATACTACCTATATATATATATATATATATATTCTCTAATTATATCCATTCTTTTAACATGGACTGGATATTAATAAAAGATTAATTTATATATATTATATATGATATCTATAATACTTAAATATTATAAGGCTACATATATACTATTTATACTATAGTATATATGATACATTGCGTGTGAAGAGGATAACATTCGTGGCGTGAATAATCCTGCTCGCGCAGTAGTATTTTTACATACTATATATATATATATATATATACTATACTTAGGTCAACCTTATGTCAGCGTATATGCATTTAGGATTAGGCTTAGTCTACAGTGATAGATTCCATATAGGTTAAGTCTCAGTTTTAACTTTACGCTCCTAGTCTAGGTTTATTTTAAGATTGTTAGTATATAGAGATTTACTCTGTAATATGCTTAACAAAAAACTTATCATAACCTGAACTAGTTGGGTCTAAAACAAGGCTAAACCTATATGGGATG
>JABUQX010061572.1:0-2500 GCA_015478945.1 Trachelipus rathkii
AGAGATCGAACTAGCCTGGGTTACCCACATCAACACAAAACTTCATGTGCAGATACAGCACCCCTAGTTCTACGAGGGCGACGTAAAGGTGATGGTACGCGAGGATAAGCTCCCTCCAGCACCTGCCGCTGCGGTACCTATAGAAGAGAGATAAAGCACGAACATCGCGCCGCAAAGATAGAGGTCAAGTGAACTGGAAAGTACAGAACAGTTTATAAGCATTTTGGCCTTTGACATCGACCCTATCCAAAAGCCGGGTAAACCAGAGCCCCCCCAGAATGAGAGCAGTACTTCATACAAGTGCGGGATGAGGCCCTTGTAATATGCCTGGAGCAACTGAGAAGCGGAAAAATAAGTCTCGCAGTCTATAACAGAACTCCCATTCTAATGAGGCCGGGCCTAGTCACCTATGTGGATGGTGAGGGTTTTCCAAGAATATTTTTTTGTTTATGTTAGGTCAAGGATGTTTATATTGTCAACAGGAGAGACGCGAGAGTCGAAAGATAGGAAAGTTAGAAGGTGTCCTAGAGAGGAGATGTGAAGGAGTTGAGTTTTTAAAGAATTGAAATTTCACAAGTTCCAGACGAACCACACCCGGAATTCTATCGCAGATCACGCGAAATAGAATCGGAAAGATAAGACGAGAGGGCACTTCTAGAAGTAAAAGAGGAAGCAAGATTGAAATAGAGTTGAAGAAATGAAAGGGTCGGTCATCGGCATATGAAGTGAAATGGAGTTAGATGTGCAGGTGAGAGATCATTAATGAAAAGTAGGAATAAAGTAGGATATAGGAGAACCCCTGAGGAACACCACTATTGACAGTAAAAGGAAAAGAAGTCGCCCCATCAACAAAGCCGATATTGGACGATTTGAAAGAAAACGTAGATAAAGTAAGCAAAGAGAAGGACAAACCCCACAAAGGAGGGGAGCTTGGAGAGAAGTGACGCGTGCCATACCCGGTCAAATGCTTTGAATTTGTCAAGCGCCACACCAAATCTCCCCAAGTTCCCTAAGGGCGGAAAACCATAAATCAGTAAGATTGGAAAGTATATCGCCAGTAGACCTCCAGCGCCGAAAGCCGTACTGGCGATCGGAAAGAAGTGAATGAAATTCCAGATTCTAAGAAATGAGAGTTGAGAAGAGTTTAAAAAGATCTTAGATAGAATACAAGTAAGAGCTATAGGGCGATAGTTTAAAGGATCAAAGCGGCTTCCTTTTTCGGAAATAGTTGCCATGTGCGTGCCCTTTCCAACACTGGAAGGAAAGTGCTAGTAATTGAGACATAGAGAATATAGTTGAAGCGAGGGGCGGGGATAGCACGGAACACACTCCCTCAAAACTCGGGGAGGAATCCATCCGGGCCACCACCGCCTTCCTATCGTTCGTAGATTTCAGGAGCCCATACACCCGATCGAATGTAATCACAGGCAAAGGGATAGGACACCTGAGAGGAGAAGGAGGATATGAGGAATGCCAGAATCGTCCAGGTTGAGTTAAGAAAATAGGAGGCCGAAGAGATTGGCCTTTCAGTTGGAGAATTAGCCACAGAACCATCAGAGCGAATAAAGGGAGGAAAGGCAGATTTTCAGAAGTTGTTAGAGATGTTTTTTGACGCAATACGCCCAGAAAAATTTGGTCAGTAAGGAACCAAGGAGGTTAGCGCCTTTCGTTTGATGAAAGCCCGCTTTGCTCGTCGAAGAGTAATCCTGCCACGATTTCTAGCTGAATGAAAAAATTAGCAAGAGTGATAGGAGAACGAGATATTTTTCCACTCCGATACGCACTGTCTCTAGCCTGAATGGCCACAGAACAAGCACGATCGAACCATGGATTATGAGGAGAGAAAGATAGTCGAAGAAGGAATGAACCCGCTCATCCCATCAACGATTACAGCTCCCACCTTATCGCAGAAGCTGAAGCGTCACCAGAGACAAAGACAGTCACTCCAATTATAGTTAGCTTAAAAGCAACGCAACACCTTCAACAAGTTCAATCTAAAGAGCAGAAGATATCCAAAGATAGCATATACTTCCAATGTACATTATTTGTATTTAAAAAATTAAGAAGATATAAGGTTGTGGTCAGATTTACCAATAGGAAAAAAGATTGGTGTTTTTATAGAGAGAAGGACTAGTGGTGAAACAAATAGTAATGTGTTCAACGATGGTTGGGACGAATGTCGAATGTGTTGGGTTCTTTAAATTAGTTGCCCATATCGTTAGAATGCTAAATGTTCGCTCCTCCCCAACCTAAATCAGTATGAGAGGACCCCAACCATTCAGTGTTGTGTACATTGAAATCCCCTAAATAGAGGACCTCAGTATTTGCATGAAGAAAGATATAAAGTCTCGTGAGAAGTTAAGGTATTCAAAAAAGGCGTGAAAAATCTGTTCTGTTGGAGGACAGTAGCAGAAGCACAAGAATATTGTAGTAGAAGGAAGAAAATTTAATAAGCCACAGAACATCCGAAGTTAGAGATTCGAGATTCTCGAAGACTGTA
>JABUQX010061572.1:5000-20000 GCA_015478945.1 Trachelipus rathkii
TCATCACACTTAACAACACAGATAGGCAACTTACACATATCACCCCACCCCCATATAAGCACTTATGTGAGGAATGGGTGAATATGTGAGAAGAATCTTCAAACCACCCACTCATATACAAAATAACATCTCACAAAGCATATACAAAATCCCATGCTTATTTAGTTAAGTTAGATAGGGGTAAGAGTTGGGTACCGAGCTTCACTATGATATCCTAGGTTAGGTAGTATATAAACGTTTGTCATATAGCACATATGAATGAGCCTCAGAAGGTTTTACTCTTCATCAGCGGGATCTGAACACTGGAACTCCGCGTTGCTGAGTTAACAATAACCGTGTGCTTTATCCACTAAGCCATCCATATAACCTAAGAAGAATAAGAATGAAGAAGAAGAAGAAAGAAGAAAGAAAGAAGAAGAGAAGTAAGAAGAAGAAGAAGAAGAAGAAGAAGAAGAAGAAGAAGAAGAAGAAGAAGAGAAGAAGAAGAAGAAGAAGACAGAGAAGAACTACAGAACTACAGAACTACAGAACACCGACTAGCAAAGACTTTACAAGTCACTCAAGGCTAGTCCTATGAGGAGAAGATGAGGTCACCAGCTTAGAACGTTATAATTAACCCTTTAAACGGTGAACCCCAAAACTGTTATTACAAAAAATATTATGATAATGTTATCGATGATGTCACCGGCTTAGAAATGTTAGAAATAACCCTCTAAGTGGTGACATCAAAACTGTTCATTACAAATAAGAACGATGTGTGAATCGATAAGGTCAACCGCTTTAGAACGTTAGAGAATAACCCTCTAAGTTTGGACATCAAAATTGTTTAAATACAAAATACTTATGATTATGTGATCGATGTATGTCAGCCCGGATTAGAACGTTAGAAATAAACCCCTCTAAGCGATGAACATCAAAGCTGTTATTGCAACAAATTAAGATGATAGTGTGATCAACTGACGACACACCGACTTAGAGACGCTAGAACAAGCAGTAAACAATTTGACGGTAAAATTTACCTCTAAGGGTATAACACATTTAATAACTGTTCAACTATAAGTTCGGCGGCCAAAGTTCTTTTAAAGAATGTACTCTTTAACATTTTCAAATGATCTCATAGTTCATTTTGATTTCACCTTATCTTAATTCTATCGTTTAAAATAAAGTAAATTCGGTCATGAGTTTGAAGTTCCACAGACCAAATTTCCCTAAAGTGTTTATCTAACTTTTTCTTGAATAAGTCGATGTTGCCGCTGTTCACTATTTTCAATAAGAGAGACAAAAAAAATATTCCACTTCTCAATTCATCGTAAGTGAAGAATTCTTTGCTAATATTGGTTTGGAAATCGTTTTATGACAGTTTATGCCCATTACATTCGTGTTACATCGTTAAAATAATAATCTTAAGAATTGCCTGTAATCGATATTTCAAATTTATTTAGTATTTTTGAAGAACTTTATTGAATTTCTCTCAATCTTCTTGAGTTTCTAAGAATGTATATTAATTCGCTAGTCGTTGGTGCGTATGACTTACCTCTCAATTCTGGTATAAATTTGGTTGCTTCTTTGAATTCTTTCTATTTTTTCTATGTCCTTTTTGAGGTATGGACTCAAAAACTGTACTGCGTATTCCAGATGAGGTCTAAATAATGTTTTAATAAAGAGAAGTATATATTTTTAGATTTATATTCGAAGTTTCTGGCAAATAAAGCCAGAGCTTTCATTTGCTTTTCTTAAACACTTCAGCACATTGTCTAAGCACAACTTTTAAATCCTATAGTTAATTAATACTCCGAGATCCTTTTCCTCACTGACAATTTTGATAACTGAGTCATCTATTTTGTAATCGTATTCATTGTTCCTACTCCCAAAATTATAACCTTACAATTTATACGGTATTAAATTTCATTTGCCATGTTTTTGACCAATTTACAATTTTATTCAAATCGCTTTGGAGTAATTGATAGTCGTTCTCACATATTATGCGATTTCCAAGTTTCGTATTCAATTCCGCAAATTCGAGAAATATTGGCCTAAAATAATTTATCATCAATGTCATTACAATATATAATTGAACAGTATTCGCGAACCACACAGGAACCAGAGAACACATCATTAGGGTACACCACTAATACAATTCGCCCAATCTGAGCATTCACCATTAATAACGACTCGTCGTCGGTCCAATAACCAATTTTGAATCCAATTTAAAAATCTTCCTCGAATACCATGAGATGAGCTCTAAGCTTTTCCAATAATCTTTGATGATGGACGGTATCAAATGCTTTCTTGACAAATCTAGGTAAATATCAAAAGATTTCTCATAGTGTTATCGTACATCGTTAATAACCAGCATTAAAGGAAATTCTAGTAAATTTGTTATAACATGATCTTTTTCTCCTAAAACCGTGTGGGAATTTTTCGCAGCAATCCATGATCTTTCAGATGTGCAACTAATCGTATTAGTTGATTGCTGTCAACCAACATTTTGCCCACTATAGACAGCTCTAACGCTAATTGGTTCCTGTAAATTAATTCGGGAACTTAACGCATCTCCTTTTTATGAAAATAGGGTTAATATTTGCAAAGTGCTTGAAATTATGAGGTAACTAAGCCCTTCCTTGTAAACTTATTGAAAAAGCATCGTCAGAGGTTTTACTAATATATCTTTCATAATTTTTTAAGTGCTTTAAACTTCATTACACCTTCCAAAATAATATACTAATACTTTTTATTAAATATTGCCTTATTCTCTAAGATGAAATTTTATCTAAACAAATACTATCTGCATGAAAAATCCGTACGTCTTCATGTAGGAACATTATCTACTTTTTCTTTCGTAATACTGAGGAGAAAAATTAATTTAAAATGTTTGCCACATTGGCATTGTTCGACTTTAGCAAACCACGAAGAAGAAGAAGAGAAGAAGAAAAGAAAAAGAAAAAGAAAAAAAAGAAAAAGAAAAGAAAAAGAAAAAGAAAAAAAGAAAAGAAAAAAAAAAAAGAAAAAACAAAGAAAAAAAAGAAGAAGAAAAATAGAAGAAGAAGAAGAAAAAGTAGTGAGTCGAAGAAGAAAGAAGAGAAAAAAAGAAGAAGACAGAAGAAAAGAAGAAGAGAAAAGAAGAAGAGAAAAGAAAGAAGAAGAAAATATCCAGAAAAAAGAAAACAAGACGGAGTATATTGAGGGTTTAAGTATAAGAAGAAGAAGAGAAAAAAGAAGAAGAAGAACAAGAATTACAACAAGAACAACAAGAAAGGACAACAGAAAAAGAAAAGAAAAGAATAGTTTTATTAAGAAGAAGAAAAAAGTATAGTAGAAGAGAAAAGAAGAAAAGAAGAAGAAGAAGGAGAAGAAGAAGAAGAAGAAGAAGAAAAGAAGAAGAAGAAGAACGCAACGCACCACGCAAGACAACGAACGAAGACAGAAGACAGAATGAAGAAGAAGAAGAAAGAAAAGAAGAGAAGAAGAAGAAGAAGAAAGAAGAAAAGAATGAAGAAGAAAAAGAGAAGAAGAAAAGAAAAAGAAAAAAGAAAAAAGAAAAAAGAAAAAGAAAAGAAAAAAAAAAAGAGAGAGAGAGAGAGAGAGAGAGAGAGAGAGAGAGAGAGAGAGAGAGAGAGAGAGAGATGATAGAGAGAGAGAGAGAGAAAGAGAGAGAGCAGTGTCTTTTGCTATTGTTAATAAAAAAAAAAATTATACAATTAATAATAAATAATAACAAAAGAATTTTTTATATATATATATATATACTATATATACTACATATAAAAATAGATATACAAATATAATACATTAGATAAATAAAAAGGAAATATATAATATATACTATAATATATATATATATTATATATATATATCTACTCAATATTATATATAATACTTATATATATATATAAAATCCATATTATATATATATATATATAATTATATATATATATATTCATTTAATCTGCTTCCACTTCCACATCCATATCGATTGCATGGATTCCCCACCATTCAATAAAATGAAGTAATTCTGCGTAGAGTCCAAATTTAAAACTTTTAGTAATAAAACAGCTTTTTACGCCTTTAAAAAATATTAATTTTTTCTTAAATCTATGTAAACTGACGAAACTTAATATAACCTTACTTAACGTTTTATAACCTCACTTAACGTAATTATTTTTATATTTATAATTTATTTCACTTTGCATTGTTTTTAAAAAACACGCTTCTAGCATCATGCACGCTATGAACATTTCGTTCGATAACGTAAGTTTTAATAATAAATGACTTATATTTAACAGAAAGCACATAATCGACATGAGTATATATGTATATATATATATATATATATATATATATATATATATATATATATATATATTATATATATATATATATATATATATATATATATATAATATATGTTTTTATTATATATTAAAAATATAATTTAATAAAATTAAAATATTATATATTATAAATTATAAAATAATCTTTCATACATACCTATATATATATAAATATATAAATATATATAAATATATATATATATATATATATATATATATATATGTGTGTGTGTTAAAATTTTACGTTTTGATTCCTTTCATTTTCTGATAAGTTTTCTAAGTTCAAAAAAATTTCTAAGTTCTGAAAAGTTAAGTTAAGTTAGATTTTTTAAAAATTTGTTTGTGGCAAGCCTTTCTAGCATAATTCCACAACCACACTACTCAGCGTAAGAAGTTTCTTAGAAAACTTATACTTACACTTAACTTTTCTGATCTAAGAAATTTTTTTGAAACTTAGAAAATTTTTTCAGAAAGTATTTAGATCAAAAGTAAAGTTTATCCTATATAATATAATAATATATACTATATATAATATATTAGTTTGTTATATTATATAAAAATATATAAACGACATATCCTAAATAATATATATATATATATATATATATAATATTTATATATATATATATATATATATATATATATATATAATACTCACCTACTATTACTATAATTACCAAGTCAGCTTTCGGATAGTAAGCACGAACTTAGTTCCTGTTAAAATTGTTTAGTAAAACAACTGAGTGTAATCGATTTCTTTTCTGAAAGACTGCCAAATACTTCAATTTTAATTTCAATGTTGCCATTCGTATTATTATCCCATCATTCTGTTTTCCTGAAATATTATTATTATATTATTATTATTATTATTATTATTAATTATTATTATTATATTTATTTATTATTATTATTAATTATTATTATTATTATTATTATTATTATTATTATTATTATTTATTGAATATTATTATTATTAATTATTAATTATTATTATTAATTATTATTATTATTATTTATTATTATTAATTATTATTATTATATTCATCTCATCTATCTATATTATTATAAATTATTATTATATTTATTTAATATATATTATTATTTGTTATATTATTATTATTATTATTATTATTATTATTATTATTATTATTATTATTATTATTATTCACTTCCACATCTCCACTCTCACTTCACTTATTATTATTATTATATTATTATTGTTATAATTATTGTTATTGAGATTATTCCTCTTTAATTATTTACTTCATTATTATTAATTATCATTATTATTATTATTATTAAAATTATTATATTTATTATTAATTATTATTTAATTATTATTATTATTATTATTATTATTATTATTATTATTATTATTATTATTATTATTATTATTATTATTATTATTATTATTATTATTATATTATTAATCTAATATATTATTGATTATTATTTATTATTATAATATAATTAATTTATAATTAGTATAAATTATTATTATTAATATTATTATTATTATTAATAATTTTATATTATTAATTATTATTATTAATTATTATTATTATTATTATATTATTATTATTATTATTATATTTTATTTATTATTTATATTATTATATTCATAATGTTATATTAATTTTAATTTTAATATTAATATTAATATTAATATAAATATAATTTTAATTTTAATATTAATCTGAATATTAATTTACTATTAATATTAAATAATTAATATTAATATTAAATATTATATTAATAATAATACATTTTTGAATTACGGGCCAGGTTATATTTTAGTAGAATTGAAAAAAGCTAAACCACACTGAGGTAAACCTTAAAAATACATTTTTTATGAACACTGTAGGATGCAAAATGTTGCCATGTCGTATTATACTCCCTCTTCTGTTTTCTGAAATATTATTATTATTATAAGTTAATTCATCATTATATTATTATTATTATTATTAATTATTACTGATTATTATTATTATTATTATTATTATTTTATATTATTATATTATTATTATATTATTATTATTGATTATTTATTATTATTATTATATTATTATTCATTATTATTATTATTCTTATTATTATAATTAATATTAATATTAATTTAATATTTTATTATTATTATTAATTATTATTATTATTATTATTATTATTATTATTTTATTATTATATTATTATTTATTATATATTATTATTATTATTATATATTATTATTATTATTATTATTATATTATTATTATTATTATTATTATTATTACTACTATTATTATATTATTATTATTATTATTATTTAATTATATATTATTATTATATATTATTATTATTATTAATTATTATTATTATTATTATATTTATTATTATTATTATTATATTATTATTATTTTAGTTATTATTATTATTATTATATTAATATTAATATTAATATTAATATTAATATTAATATAATATAATATTAATATTAAATATTAATATATATTAATATAATATTAATATAATATTAAATATTAATATTAATTTAATATTAATTTAATAATAAATAATAATTTATATTAATATTAATATATAATATTAATATTAATATTAATATTAATATTAAATTATATAATAACTTTTTTGAATTACGGGCCAGCTTAAATATTTTAAGTAGAATCGAAAAAGCTAAACCACACTGAGGTAAACCTTAAAAATACATTTTTTATGAACACTGTAGGATGCAAATTATACTGTATTATTATTATCATTATATTATTATTATTAATTATTATTATATTATTATTATCCTTTTTATTATTATTATCCATTATCCTTTAATTAATTTATTATTATTTATTCACTTATTATTAATTATTATTATTATTATTATATTCTCACTTCATCATCCCACTTCTATATTATCCTCACACTTATTATTATTATTATTATATTCTCTCATTATTATTATTATTATTGTTATGCATTATTAGTTATTGTTATTATATTATTATTATTATTATTATTATTATCTATTTATTATTATTATTTATTATTATTATTTTACTTATTATTATTATATATTATTATATATTACATTATTGTTTTGTTATTGTTATTATTTATTATTATATTATTATTATTTATTATTATCTAATTATTATTATTATTATTATTATTATTAATTAACTATTTATTATTGTTTATTATTATTATCTATTATTATTATCTTATTATTATTATTATTATTATTATTATTATTATTATTATTCCAATTATTATTATTATTTCCCCCACTCACTCTCACTATACTTATTATTATTACTCTATTATTATTATTATTATTATTATTATTATTATTATTATTACATATATTATTATTATTATCATATCATTATCATTATATATATAATTAACTATATAATATATATATATATATATTTATATATATACACGATACACTATAATATATATAATATATATATACTATATATATATATATATATATATATATATATATACCCCTAAAAATATATATATATACTATTATATTATATATATATATATTATAATAATATATATATATATATAATATATATTATAGATATATAATATATATATATATAATATACCCTATATATATAATATATACTATATATATTATATATATATATATAT
Organism: Trachelipus rathkii; assembly: GCA_015478945.1. Taxonomy (NCBI): domain Eukaryota; kingdom Metazoa; phylum Arthropoda; class Malacostraca; order Isopoda; family Trachelipodidae; genus Trachelipus; species Trachelipus rathkii. Next base: position 12,992 of record JABUQX010061572.1, read on the forward strand.
ATATATATATATATATAATATAAATATTTATAATATATATAATATATATACTATATATATATATATATATCTCCACTCAACCCTACTATATAATATATATTATATATATATAAACCCTATAATATATATTCATATATATTTTATATATTATACTATATATATAATATATATGATTTATATATATATATATATATATATATACTATATATATATATATATATATATATATATATATAATAATATATATAATATTTATATACATATTTATAATATAATATATATATATAAATAGTCAAAAAAATTTCCCCCATTTGAAAAAAATTTTTTTTTTAAATTGATAAAAAATTCTAAGACCTGGTAAATCTCGTAGAATTAAGATATCAGAATTTCGATTTAGATGCATAGCCAACAAAGGGTTAATTTAATAATTAAGCACAATAAAATGTTTCACATAGTAAAACTTATGAATATATTTGTTTAAATTGTGAAACACACAAGTGTTAATTAAAAATTTCAGTCATGAATTTTTTTTTATACAAAATATGACTTTAAACATTTTGCTCAAAATATTTGTTTGTACATGTTTATATAAAATTAAATTCTTAATATGAAATTGAACAACTAACTAACAAATATATATATATCATATATAATATACCTAATATATATATATATATATATCATTATATATATATACTATAATAATATATATATCCATATATTATAACTATATATATATATATATAGTACCTATATATAAATATATAACTATACTATATATATATAATATATATTATATATATTTTATATATATTATATATATATATATAACTATATTATAATATAACTATATATATATATATATTAATGGTTTTTCCCCGCTTTGAAAAATGATTAGAATAATTTTTTCTGATCGGAACTAAAAAATGGTGTTTCTATTCACCATCATAGGTTAAAAGAAAATTGCCAAAAAGTGGTTTAAAGAATAAACTATTATTTCTTTTGCTATTTTTTATTTTTTTACAGTTAATCTTGTCCAAAATATATCCCACCTACATTTCCAAGCTACATCCCACAACGAAATCTAAAAGAAAATGGCAAGTGTTTGCAAGCAAAATTTTTTTTAACCGCTAAAAAGGTAATGTGGTCTTTTACAAACACACATTAGAAAACATGGAGGCAGAGAAAATAAAATTAAAACAAAAAACACAATTAACACCATACCTAATGCCAATTCCCTGAAGTACGAGCTTAAAAGAGAGTTAAGAAAAGAAGGAAAACAACTGAAGCCAGGGAAATTAACCCACAGAACAAGATGTGCTGGAAAGAAAAGAGAACCACAAAGAGAGAGCTTGAGTTCAACCAGAACTCACACAGAATTCACTGCGACCTTCTATACCTAGTAAAATAAAAGAAGGAAAAACAGATAAAGGCAGGGAATTCCCCACTACCAGATGTGGCTGGAAGAAGAGGTACCACAAAGAGAGAGAGAGAGAGCCTTGGATTCACAGTAGCACTCACACAAAAGTCATGCGACAACAAAGCACATCTAGTACAAAAACGAAAGAAAAACAAATGAAAGCAGGGAACTCCACAAAACAGATGTGGCTGGAAAAAAGAGATACCACAAAGAGAGAACCTTGAGTTCACAGTAGTACTCACACACAATTCATGCGACAATAAAGCACCTCTAGTAAAAAAAAGAAGAGAAAACTGATGAATGCAGGGAATTCCACAGAACAGATGTGGGTGGAAAGAAAGAGATACCACAAAGTCAGATCCTTGATTTCACAGTACTCACACAGTATTCATGCGACAACAAGGCACCTCTAGTGAAAAAAAAGGAAAAACAGATGAAAGCAGGGAATTCCACATAACATATATGGCTGGAAAGAAGAGGTAATACACAGAGAGAGCCTTGAATTCACAGTATTAACACATAATTCATGCGACAATAAAGCACCTCTAGTACTACGATTGTGATGCAGATTTGGCTAATTGCGAGAGATAAACTTTCTCGCGCACTTGTCGTTGTAATACCTATAGTAGAGAGATAGAGCGCCAATGTCGCCTCGAATATATATATATATATACTATATATATATATCTACTAATAATATATATATATATAATATATACTAATATATAAATATATTAATTATAATATATACATATATATATATATTATACTATATATTATAATATATATATACTATATATATCTGTAAGAATTTGAAATTACTATCCTATGATCTTCATTCAATTCACAACATAATATATCAATTCCTTACACCAAATTATGGATTAGCACATCTTTCCCATATAAAGTAATAATAGACAAAAGCCATCTTTGACTGCTTTTTCGAAATCTAACTTGAACTGAAGTGGAGGGGACAATTTAAACTGTTTTAATTATAAAGTTTGTTAATATACTAACTATCTTCTTATTCAATAAAATCCCATTTCCTGCCAAAACTTTTAAGTTCAAATTTAATTACGTTTTTTATGATGTTCCTTTGCAATTTCAAACAAACATATAATTTCCTTCACACAAATACAGAAGTTACAAATATCCTTCTTATTATATATTTATAGAGACGAAAAGCAAATTTCAGGACATTTTGAAAAAAATCTACTAGTGTAGGGACGAAATTTTTTTTCTTATTCAAATTTCTTTATAAATAATGCAACATTACATTGATATCGTTAGATTAAAAGCTTTTCTGTTATTAATAATTTGAAATTACTTTTGCTATAACCAAACTTCACTTTTCAAACGGACAATATTTAAGAAAACAATCTTAAGACAAGTTTATGCAACCAACAAGCCACTTTCGAGGTACATTTTAGGAATAAAAGGAGTCCACATTTAATGGGACTCAATTTTTTATGTTAATATAATAATATATATATACTATATTATATATATATACTTATATATTATATATATACTTATATATATATATTAATATATATATACCCTATATTATTATATATATACTATAGCTATATATATAATATATATATATATATATATATATATATCTATATACTATATATATATATATATATATATATATATATATATATATAACTATAGAAATTCCAAATCTCACGGACATAAAGCCCTTTTAAGGGGAAAATTCATTAAAAAGTTGTTACAAAAAATCCGGACTCCATTGTACAAGTAATTGGTGGAAGTGTGATAAGTACTTTGATAGCTTGTGCAACTGCTGGGAAATAATGTGCAATGATTTTGAAGTAATGTGCTTTAACCCTTAATAGGTAAGGTAGCCATTTTATTTCACCCAAAGTAATCTGGGTCTTTGTTAAAATGAATTATTAATTTTATTTTTCCATCCATCTACAGTAAATTTAAATGGTTTTCGCTTTGAAAATGGAATTGAACTAATTATTTTATGATCGGAACAAAAAAAAGGTGTTTCAATTCACCATTCTCTAAAAGAAAATTTGCCTTAAATATTCTATAACTAATATAAACTTTATTTCTTTTGCATTTTTTTTTTGTTAAAGCGTGTCCCAGAATATATTCCAGCCTACATTTCCAAAAGCCTAGCCATCACAACGAAATCTGAAAAAGAAAATGGCCCAGTGTATGCAAGAAATTTTTCTGACGCTAAAAGGTAATGTGGGTTCTTACAAACCCACATTAGAAAAACAGGGAGGATGGTAAAGAAATAAAATTAAAAAAAAAAACACAATTAACCTATACCTAACGCAATTCCTTGAAGTGGGCCTTAGAGAGAGTTAAGAAAAAAAAGGAAAAACAGAAGAAGGCAGGGAATTCCACAGAACAGATGTGGCTGGAAAGAAAGTTTTACCACAAAGAGAGAGTCTTGAGTTCACAGTACTCACAGAGAATTCATGCGACAGCAAGGCACCTCTATTAAAATAACAGAAGAAAAACAAATGAAAGCAGGGAAATTCCCACTATATAACAGATATGCCTGATAAGAAAGAGATACACAAAGAGAGGCCTTGAGTTGAAAGTATTCTCCCACATAATTTCAATACTGCGACAACAAAGCGCATCATAGTAAACTATAAACGATTGTGATGCAGAATTTTTGGCGGAATGCGAGAGATAAACTCTCTCGCGCACTTCTTGTCGTTGTAATACCTATAGTAGAGAGATAGAGCGCCAATGTCGCATCGAAGCAATATATAATATATACATATAACTATTATATATATATATATCTTTATATTATATATATAATATATATATATATATATATATATATATTATATTATATATATATATATACTATATATACACTACATTATATACTATTACTATATATATATATATATATATTATATATATATATCACTACTTATACCTATATATATATCTTCATAATTTTGAAACTTACGTATCCTATGATCTCATCTCAACCTTCACAAATAATATACTCAATTCCATTCACTGAGCATTGTGCTTACTAGAAACTGAAGTGAAAGGTAGTTTAAAGACAAAAAAGAACTGAGACAGGCTTTTCGAAATCTAACTTACAAGTAGGGGACAATATTAACTGTTTTATAACTAAAGTTGTTTAAATATATTAATGCAACTTCTTTCATTGAAATAAATAAACTTAAACATTCCTCTGCTTTTAAATTAAATTTAAATACGTTTTTTTTATGAATGTTCCTTTGCATTTAAAAGAAACACTATAATTTCCTTCCACACCAATACGAAGTTACAAAATCCTTCTTAATATATCCTTTATAGAAGACAGAAAAAGCAAATTTCAGGAAACAACTTTGAAAAAAATCTACCAGTTACGGGACGAATTTTTTTTTCTTATTCAAATTTCTTTATAAATAATGCAACATCACATTGATATCGTTGAATTAAAAGCTTTTCTGTTATTAATAATTTGAAATTACTTTTGCTATAACCAAACTTTCAGCTTTCAAACGGACAATAATTTAGAAAAACAATCTTATATAAATTTATAAAAACAAAAAGCCACTTTCGAGGTACATTTTAGGAAGAAAAATAAACCATTTATGGGACTAATTTTTTGTTAATATATACACTATATATATATATAATATATAATATATTAATACTAATATATATCTATACCTATATATATTATTATAATAATTATATATATATATATATTATATCCTATATATATGTTTATATTATATATATATCTACATATATATACTGTAATATATATACTATAACTATATATATTATATTATATATATATATATATATATATATATATATATATATATATATATATATATATATAATATTATATATACAATATATATAATATAATATATATATATATATATATATATATATTATACTATACCTATATATATATAATATAAGTTCACAATCTCACGGGCCATAGCCCTTTAAGGAGCGGAAATTCATTAAAAAGTTGTTACAAAAAATCCGGACTCCATTGTACAAGTAATTGGTGGAAGTGTGATAAGTACTTTGATAGCTTGTGCAACTGCTGGGAAAAAATGTGCAATGATTTTGAAGTAATTTGCTTTAACCCTTAATAGGTAAGGTAGCCATTTTATTTCACCCAAAGTAATCTGGGTCTTTGTTAAAATGAATTATTAATTTTATTTTTCCATCCATCTACAGTAAATTTAAATGGTTTTCGCTTTGAAAATGGAATTGAACTAATTATTTTATGATCGGAACAAAAAAAAGGTGTTTCAATTCACCATTCTCTAAAAGAAAATTTGCCTTAAATATTCTATAACTAATATAAACTTTATTTCTTTTGCATTTTTTTTTGTTAAAGCGTGTCCCAGAATATATTCCAGCCTACATTTACAAAAGCCTAGCCATCACAACGAAATCTGAAAAAGAAAATGGCCACTGTATGCAAGAATTTTTTCTGACGCTAAAAGGTAATGTGGGTTCTTACAAACCCACATTAGAAAAACAAGCGGAAGAGTTGGCTAAAAGAAATGAATTAAAAAAAAACACACACAATTAAAACCTAATACCTAAACGCAATCCTACTTGAAAGTGGGACCCTTAAAGAGAGTTAGATAAAGAAGGAAAACCACCCGAAGAAAGGCTGGGAATTACCACAGACAGATGTGCTGGAAAAGCAAAGTTTTACACACAAAGAGAGAGTCTCTTGAGTTCACAGTACTCACAGAGAATTCATGCGACAACAAGGCACCTCTAGTAAAGAAACAGAAGGAAAAACAGATTAAAGAAGGGAATTCCACTTAACAGATATGCCTGGAAAGAAAGAGATACCACAAAGAGAGAGCCTTGAGTTGACAGTATTCCCACATAATTCATGCGACAACAAAGCGCCTCTAGTACTACGATTGTGATGCAGACTTGGCGGAATGCGAGAGATAAACTCTCTCGTGCACTTGTCGTTGTAATACCTATAGTAGAGAGATAGAGCGCCAATGTCACATCGCATATATATATATATATATATATATATATATATATATATAATTTTATATATATATATATAATATTTTATATATATATATATATATATAGATACATAGAGCGATATAGAAATATAATATATATATATATATATATATATATATATATATCGGTAATAATTTTGAAATTACTTATCCTATGATCTTTCATTCAATTCACAAATAATATATCAATTCCTTCACCAAATATGGATTAGCACAATCTTTCCCATATAAGTAATAAAGACAAAAAGCCACTTTGACTGCTTTTCGAAATCTAACTTTACAAGTGAGGGGACAATTTAACTGTTTTATATAAAGTTGTTAATATATAATGCAACTTCTTCATTGAAATAAAATAACTTAAACATTACTCAGCTTTTAATTAAATTTAAATTACGTTTTTTATGATGTTCCTTTGCAATTTCAAACAAACATATAATTTCCTTCACCAAATACAAGTTACAAAATCTTTCTTATATATATTTATAGAGACGAAAAGCAAATTTCAGTACATTTTGAAAAAAAATCTACTAGTGTA